>JAGTXW010001436.1:362785-431637 GCA_020226075.1 Hydropotes inermis
TTTATGACATCATATTCAATATATATGATCTCACCTATACTGTTTCATGAAAACAAAACGACTATAGCTGGCATCTCACCCACTGTATTTGACATCACAGCCACTGCATCTGTGTGGTCACACCCACTCTATCAATGCCTTTACAACAATTATGGGAGTCTTCACACTTGGCACACCTATAACTTCAGGCACAACCTACATCACTGCAAATTCAGACTTTATGACATCAATCGTCAGTATTTAGGACATCGCAATCACTGCATTCATGACATCAGATCTCCTATACATGACATCACATCCACGGTTTATGACATCTCATCCCCTATATTTGTGACATCACAGCAACTATATCGGTAACATAACACCCACTATGTTTGTGAGTATATATCAACTGTATTTGACATGAAACACACTGTGTTAACACAAGAAAACCACTATGTATGACATCACACATTTCATGTCTATGTCTGTGTGATCACACCCCCTCTATCGATGATATAACACACACTCTATTTATGACATCTCATCTACTGTATATATGGCACAATATGAACTGTATACGACACCTCACCCACAATTTATGACATCACAATACTCTACTCATGACATCAAAGCTATTATATCTCACCTCACACCAATTATATATGACAGCACATCAACAGTATCTCTCACATCACACCCAGATTATCGATCATACAACCCCCCTTGTATGTATGATAACACAGCCACAATATGTATGGCATCATATGAACTACATATGACATCATATCCACTCTTTATGATATCACACCACGCTATGACATCACACCCACTGTATTCATGGCATCACACCCAGGATTCCTGTCATCACATCCACTGTAGCTGGACCATTACTTATAGTGTATTGGTTATACCACATCTACTATAAGAGTGACATCAAACCCAGTATAGGTATGAGATCACAGGAATCCTATAAGAGATCACATTCACTCTTTATGACATAACAATACTATATTCATGACATCACATCCTCTCTATTCATGACAGCACACCCACTCTATATTACATCACATACTCTACACTTGCGACATCACAGCCACTGTATCTATGACAAGACACCCCCTTTGTTTATGACATCATAGTATATATGACATCTCACATGGTGTGGGAATGACAATACAACCACAGTAACTGACCTCACACTCACAGTATCTGTGTAATCACACCCACTTGACTGATATCACATTCTATGTATGTATGAAATCACACCCACTGCATTTACGACACCATAGGCACTATTTATGACATCACATCCTCTCTTGATGATATCATACCATTGTTTATATGTCATGGAACCCACTATTTTTCTGACATCATATCCAATATGTATGATGTCACACACACTGTGTGTATGACAACACAAGCTCTATATCTGACTTGAAACCCATTCTATCTACCATCACATCTACTGAATATATCATCACACCCACTCTGTCGAAGACATCACACCAACAATGTAAGAGATCACAGGTGGCATATGTATACCATCATGTGCACTATACATGACACCATATCCACCCTGTAAGACAACAACCCTTAGTATTTTGACATCACATGCCCTTTATTGATAACATCACATGCACTATATATGGCATGTCATCTACTGTGTATGATATCACACTCACTGCATGTGTGACATCACACAATGCCTGTATCTCTGACATCACACACTCTATGTTTATGACATATCCACTTTATAGGGGATCACGCACAGTGTTATGACAACACAGACATTGTGTAACTTCACATCCACTATCTCTGACTTCACACCCACAATATCGACATCACAGCCACTATGTGTATGACATCATATGCACTACATGTGATATCACATCCACAATTTAGGACATCACACTACTTTCTGTATGAGATCAGGTCCACACTGTCTGACCTCACTTCCTCTGTACCGCTGTCATAACAACCACTGTATCAGTGATATCACAGCCTCTATATGTATGACCTCACATCCAGTATATCTGTAACATCATATCCACTATTTTTGTGACGTAATATCCTCTAGGTATGACATCACAACACTCTGTGTTGATGATGCAACATTCAGCATATGTATGACATCTTTTGTTCTGCAGATAACAACGCACCCACTCTATCACACCAAACCACAGTATTTACGATATCACATCCACTTCAGGCATGACAACACAGCCCCTGTATCAGACACCGCACCCACTGTATCTATGTCATCAGACCGTCTACACTGACATCTCACCCACCTTTGTATGACATCACACCCACCTTCAGGGTGACATCATATGAACTATATATAATGTCATACACAGTCTTTATGTCATCACACTACTGTACCTAGGACATCACAGACTCTATATATGAAACCACATCCAGTATGATGGCAACATATACACTTAACATGTGACATCACAGCCACTATCAGGGTTATCATACCCACTGTACAGGCAACATCACACCCACTCTTTTTATGACATCACACTCGCCATATGTGTGGCATATGTGTGCATTATACAAGACATCACATCCTCACTTTTTGACCTCAAATCACCATTTTGAGGATATTACACCCACTGTATTAGACAGCGTGTCCATTTTATCTGTGTCATCACACCAACTCTATCGATGATATCACAGCCACTATATGTATGATATTGCATACAGTATAGGTGAGACATTCTGTCCACAATATTTATGACATTGTATTAACTATGTATGACATCATAATCCTGTGTTGATTATGCCATACTCGGCCTATGTATGACATCATTTGCGCTACAGAAGAGGTCACATCCACTCTATCAAAACAAGCCACAATCTTTATGATTTCACATCTACTTCAGGCCTGACATCACACTCCCTTTATCACACATTGCACCAACTGTATCCTTGTCATCACAACCTCTCCTCTTATATCACACCCACTTTTGTATGATATCACACCCACTATATGTTTGACATCATATGCACTATATATAACATCATATCCACAGCTTATGTCATCACACTACTTTATTTAGGACAGCACATACTTGACCTATGAAACCACATCCAGTATGCAGTTCAAAATATACACTATAAATTTGACATCACTGTCACTAGTCTGTGTCATCACACCCACTGTATTGAGAGCATCACACCCACTCTTTGTATGACATCACACTCAGCATATGTATAGCATCTTTTGCTCTATAGGAGACATTACCTCCTAACTTTGTGAAATCATACCACCATTTTTGTGACATCGCACCCACTCTATTTGACATCGTATCAACACTATTTCTTTCACCACATCCACTGTATTGATGACATCACACCAACTCTATTTACGGGATCTCATCCTCTATATATGCCGAAGTCATATCCATTGAATTGTGTACAGCAACCTATTCACTACTTTTGTACCATCAGAGGCATTGTACCTGTGTCTCACACCCACACTTTCCATGATATCACAACATTTGTGTATATGACATTGTACCAATTCTATGTTTAACTTTAGATACACTCTATAAGGTACCACATCCACAGTATATGACATCACACCACATTATTTATGACATCACAGGCACTGCATTCATGTCATCAGTCCCATGATATCTAACGCTGCATCCACAGTATCTGAGTCCTCACAAGCACTCTAAGTATGATCTCTGAACAACTGTATATATGACATCACACCCACTTTATATATGACATCTTATGCACCATACATAACATCACATTCACGCTTTGAGTTCACAACATTGCAGTAACCACATTACATCCACTGCATTTATGGCATCACACACACTATATATGACATCACACACATGACAACACAAAAGTTATATCTGCCATCTCACCCTCTATATCTGACACTACATCCACTCTAACTGTGTCATCAAATCCAGCGTATCAATTTCATTTTACCCACTCTCTGTATGTCATTACACACTATATGTATGACATCACATTCAGTATGTATGACATCACATGCACACTTTATGACATCACACCGGTATAGGTATGACATCATATCCAGTATATTTATGACATCATATTCAATATATATGATCTCACCTATACTCTTTCATGAAAACAAAACGACTATACCTGGCATCTCACCCACTGTATTTGACATCACAGCCACTGCATCTGTGTGGTCACACCCACTCTATCAATGCCTTTACAACAATTATGGAAGTCTTCACACTTGGCACACGTATGACATCAGGCACACCCTACATCACACCAATTTCAGACTGTATGACATCAATCGTCAGTATTTAGGACATCGCAAACACTGCATTCATGACATCAGATCTCCTATCCATGACATCACATCCACGGTTTATGACATCTCATCCTCTATACCTGTGACATCACAGCCACTATACTGGTAACATAACACACACTATGTTTGTGAGTACATATCAACTGTATTTGTCATGAAACACACTGTGTTAACACAAGAAAACCACTATGTATGACATCAGACACTTCATGTCTATGTCTGTGTGATCACACCCACTCTATCGATGATATAACACACACTCTATTTATGACATCTCATCTATTGTATATATGGCACAATATGCACTGTATACGACAGCTCACCCACAATTTATGACATCACAACACTCTACTGATGACATCAAAGCTATTATATCTCACCTCACACCAATTATATATGAAAGCACATCAACAGTGTCTCTGTCATCGCACCCAGATTATCGATCATACAACCCCCATTGTATGTATGATAACACAGCCGCAATATGTATGGCATCATATGAACTACATATGACATCATATCCACTCTTTATGATATCACACCACGCTATGACATCACACCCACTGTATTCAGGGCATCACTCCCAGGACACCTGTCATCGCATCCAATGGAGCTGGACCATTACTTATAGTGTATTGTTTATACCACACCTACTATAAGAGTGACATGAAACCCAGTATAGGTATGAGATCACAGGAATCCTATAAGAGATCACATTCACTCTTTATGACATAACAATACTATATTCATGAGGTCACATCCACTCTATTCATGACAGCACACCCACTCTCTATGACATCACATACTCTATACTTGCGACATCACAGCCACTGTATCTATGACAAGACACCCCCTATGTTTATGACATCATAGTATATATGTCATCTCACATGGTGTGGGAATGACAATAAAACCATGGTATCCAACATCACACAGTATCTGTGTAATCACACCCACTTGATTGATATCACAGCCTATGTATGTATGAAATCACGCCCACTGCATGTAGGACACCATAGGCACTATTTATGACATCACATCCTCTCTTGATGACATCATACCATTGTTTATATGTCATGGAACCCAGTATTACTTTGATATTATATCCAATATGTATGATGTCACACACACTGTGTGTGTGACAACACAAGCTCTACATCTGACTTGAAACCCATTCTATCTGCCATGACATCTACTGTATATATCATCACACCCACTCTGTCGAAGACATCACACCAACAATGTAAGAGATCACAGGTGACATATGTATGCCATCATGTGCACTATACATGACACCATATCCACCCTTTAAGACAACAACCCTTAGTATTTTGACATCACATGCCCTTTATTGATAACATCACATGCACTATATATGGCATGTCATCTACTGTGTATGATATCACACTCACTGCATGTGTGACATCACACAATGCCTGTATCTCTAACATCACACACTCTATGTTTATGACAGATCCACTTTATAGGGGATCACACACAGTGTTATGACAACACAGCCATTGTGTAACTTCACATCCACTATGTCTGACTTCACACCCACAGTATCGACATCACAGCCACTATGTGTATGACATCATAAGCACTACATGTGATATCACATCCACAATTTAGGACATCACACCACTTTATGTATGAGATCAGGTGCACACTGTCTGACCTCACTTCCTCTGTACCGCTGTCATAACAACCACTGTATCAGTGATATCACAGCCACTATATGTATGACCTCACATCCAGTATATCTGTAACATCATATCCACTATTTTTGTGACGTAATATCCACTAGGTATGACAACACAACACTCTGTGTTGATGATGCATCACTCAGCATATGTATGACATCTTTTGCACTGCAGATGACAACGCACCCACTCTATCACACCAAACCACAGTATTTACGATATCACATCCACTTCAGGCATGACAACACAGCCCCTGTATCAGACACCGCACCCACTGTATCTATGTCATCAGACCGTCTACACTGACATCTCACCCACTTTTGTATGACATCACACCCACCTTCAGGGTGACATCATATGAACTATATATAATGTCACACCCAGTCTTTATGTCATCACTCTACTGTACCTAGGACATCACAGACTCCATATATGAAACCACATCCAGTATGATGGCAACATATACACTTAACATGTGACATCACAGCCACTATCAGGGTTATCACACCCACTGTACAGGCAATATCACACCCACTCTTTTTATGACATCACACTCACCATATGTGTGGCATATGTGTGCATTATACAAGACATCATATCCTCACTTTTTTACCTCAAATCACCATTTTGAGGACATAACACCCACTGTATTAGAAATCGTGTCCATTTTATCTGTGTCATCACACCAAATCTATCGATGATATCACAGACACTATGTCTATGATATTGCATACAGTATAGGTGAGACACTTTTTCCGCTATATTTATGACATCGTATCACCTATGTATGACATCATAAACCTGTGTGTTGATTATGCCACACTCGGCCTATGTATGACATCATTTGCGGTACAAAAGATGTCACATCCACTCTATCAAACCAAGCCACAATCTTTATGACTTCACATCCACTTCAGGCCTGACATCACACTCCCTGTATCAGACATCGCACCAACTTTATCTTTGTCATCACAACCTTTCCACTTATATCACACCCATTTTTGTATGACATCACACCCACTATATGTGTGACAACATATGCACTCTATATAACATCATATCCACAGCTTATGTCATCACACTACTGTACTTAGGACAGCACATACTTGACATATGAAATCAGATCCAGTATGCAGTTCAAAATATACACTATCCACTTGACCTCACTGTCCCTAGTCTGTGTCAATAAACCCACTGTATTGAGAACATCACACCCACTCTTTGTATGACATCACACTCGACCTATGTATAGCATCTTTTGCTCTATAGGAGACATTACATCCTCACTTTATGAAATCAAACTACCATTTTTATTACATCACACCCACTCTATTTGACATCGTGTCAACGCTATTTCTTTCACCACATCCACTGTATTGATGATATCACACAAAATCTATTTACGGGATCTCATTCTCTATATATGCCAACGTCATATCCATTGTATTGTATACAGCAACCTATTCACTATGTTTGTACCATCACAGCCACTGTACCTGTGTCTCACACCCACACTTTCCATGATATCACACCATTTGTGTATATGACATGGTACCAAGTCTATGTTTAACATTAGATACACTTTATAAGGTATAACATCCACAGCTTATGACATCACACCACATAATTTATGACATCACAGGCACTGCATTCATGTCATCAGTCCCATGATATCTAACGCTGCATCCACAGTATCTGAGTACTCACAACCACTCTAAGTATGATCTCTGAACAACTGTATATACGACATCACACCCACTTTATATATGACATCTTATGCACCATACATATCATCACATCCACTCTTTGAGTTCACACCATTGTAGTAACCACATTACATCCACTGCATTTATGGCATCACACACACTATATATGACATCACACACATGACAACACAAAAGTTATATCTGCCATCTCACCCTCTATATCTGACACTACATCCACTGTATCTGTGTCATCCAACCCAGGGTATCAATTTCATTTTACCCACTCTCTGTATGTCATTACACATTATATGTATGACATCACATTCGGTACATATGACATCACATGAACACTTTATGACATCACACCGGTAGAGGTATGACATCATATCCAGTATATTTATGACATTGTATTCAATATATACGGTCTCACCTATACTGATTCATGAAAAGAAAACGACTATATCTGGCATCTCACCCACTGTATTTGACATCAAAGCCACTGCATCTGTGTGGTCACACCCGCTCTATCAATCCCTTTACAACATTTATGGAAGTCTTCACACTTGGCACACATATGACATCAGGCACACCCTACATCACACCAAATTCAGACTTTATGACGTCAATCGTCAGTATTTAGGACATCACAAACACTGCATTAATGATATCAGATCTCCTATACATGACATCACTTCCACGGTTTATGACATCTGATCCCCTATACCTGTGACCTCACAGCCACTACATCGGTAACATAACACCCACTATGTTTGTGAGTACATATCAACTATATTTGACATGAAACACACAGTGTTAACACAGGAAAACCCCTATATATGACATCACAAATTTCATGTCTATGTCTGTGTGATCACACCCACTCTATCGATGATATAACACACACTCTATTTATGACATCTCATCTATCCAATATATGGCACAATATGCACTGTATACGACACCTCAGCCACAATTTATGACATCACAACTCTCTACTCATGCCATCAAAGCTATTATATCTCACCTCACACCAATTATATATGACAGCACATCAACAGTATCTCTGTCATCACACCCAGATTATCGATCATACAACCCCCATTTTATGTATGAAACACAGCCACAATATATATGGCATCATATGAACTACATATGACATCATATACACTCTTTATGTTATCACACCACGCAATGACATCACACCAACTGTATTCATGGCATCACACCCCGGACACCTGTCATCGCATCCACTGTAGCTGGACCATTTCTTATAGTGTATTGGTTATACCACACCTACAATAAGAGTGACATGAAACCCAGTATAGATATGAGATCACAGGAATCCTATAATGGATCACATTCACTCTTTATGACATAACAATACTATATTCATGACGTCACATCCTCTCTATTCATGACAGCACACCCACTCTCTATGACATCACATACACTATACTTGCGACATCACAGCCACTGTATCTAGGACAAGACACCCCCTTTGTTTATGACATCATAGTATATATGACATCTCACACGGTGTGGGAATGACTATACAACCACGGTAACCGACATCACACTCACAGTATCTGTGTAATCACACCCACTTGATTGATATCACAACCTATGTATGTATGAAATCACACCCACTGCATGTATGACACCATAGGCACTATTTATGACATCACATCCTCTCTTGATGACATCATACCATTGTTTAAATATCTTGGAACCCACTATTTTTATGATATTATATCCAATATGTATGATGTCACACACACTGTGTGTATGACAACACAAGCTCTATATGTGTCTTGAAACCCATTCTATCTGCCATCACGTCTACTGTATATATCATCACACCCACTCTGTCGAAGACATCACACCAACAATGTAAGAGATCACAGGTGGCATATGTATGCCATCATGTGCACTATACATGACACCATATCCACCCTTTAAGACAACAACCCTTAGTATTTATGACATCACATGCCCTTTATTGATAACATCACATGCACTATATATGGCATGTCATCACCTGTGTGTGATATCACACTCACGGCATGTGTGACATCACACAATGCCTGTATCTCTGACATCACACACTCTATGTTTATGACATATCCACTTTATATGGGGTCACACACAGTGTTGTGACAAACAGCCATTGTGTAACTTCATATCCACTATGTCTGACTTCACACCCACAGTATCGACATCACAGCCACTATGTGTATGACATCATGTGCTCTATATGTGACATCACATCCACAATTTAGGACATCACACCACTTTATGTATGAGATCAGGTCCACACTGTCTGACGTCACTTCCTCTGAACCGCTGTCATAACAACCACTGTATCAATGATATCACAGCCACTATATGTGTGACCTCACATCCAGTATATCTGTAACATCACATCCACTATATTTGTGACATAATATCCACTAGGTATGACATCACAACACTCTCTGTTGATGACGCAACACTCAGCATATGTATGACATCTTTTACACTGCAGATGACAACGCACCCACTCTATAACACCAAACCACAGTATTTACGATGTCACATCCACTTCAGGCATAATAACACAGCCCCTGTATCAGAAACCGCACCCACTGTATCTATGTCATCAGAACGTCTACCCTGACATCTCACCCAATTTTGTGTGACATCACACTCACCTACAGGGTGATATCTTATGAACTTTATATAATGTCACACCCAGTCTTTATGTCATCACACTACTGTACCTAGGACATCACAGACTCTTTATATGAAACCACATCCAGTATGATGGCAACATATACACTTAACCTGTGACATCGCAGCAACTATCAGGGTTATCACACCCTCTGTACAGGCAACATCACACCCACTCTTTTTATGACATCACACTCGCCATATGTGTGGCATCGTGTGCATTATACAAGACATCACATCCTCACTTTTTGGCCTCAAATCACCATTTTGAGGACATAACACCCACTGTATTACACATTGTGTCCCTTGTATCTGTGTCATCACACCAACTCTATCGATGATATCACAGCCACTATGTGTATGATATTGCATACAGTATAGGTGAGACATATTGTCCACTATATTGATGACATCGTATCACCTATGTATGATATCATAAACCTGTAGGTTGATTATGCAACACTCGGAGTATGTATGACATCATTTGCCCTACAGAAGACGTCACATCCACTCTATCAAAACAAGCCACAATCTTTATGACTTCACATCCACTTCAGGCCTGACATCACACTCCCTGTATCAGACATCGCACCAACTGTATCTTTGTCATCACAACCTCTCCACTTATATCACACCCACTTTTGTATGACATCACACCCACTATATGTGTGACAACATATGCACTATATATAACATCATATCCACAGCTTATGTCATCACACTACTCTACTTAGGACAGCATATACTTGACATATGAAACCAGATCCAGTATGCAGTTCAAAATATACACTATCCTTTTGACCTCACTGTCCCTAGTCTGTGTCATTACACCCACTGTATTGAGAGCATCACACCCACTCCTTGTATGACATCGCACTCGTCATATGTATAGCATCATTTGCTCTATAGGAGACATTACATCCTCACTTTATGAAATCAAACTGCCATTTTTACGACATCACACCCACTCTATTTGACATTGTATCAACGCTATTTCTTTCACCACATCCACTGTATTGATGATATCACACCAACTCTATTTACGGGATCTCATCCTCTATATATGCCGAAGTCATATCCATTGTATTGTGTACAGCAACATATTCACTATGTTTCTACCATCACAGCCACTGTACCTGTGTCTCACACCCACACTTTCTATGATATCACACCATTTGTGTATATGATATTGTACCCATTCTATGTTTAACATTAGATACACTCTATAAGGTATCACATCCACAGTTTATGACATCACACCACATTATTTATGACATCACAGGCACTCTATTCATGTCATCAGTCCCATGATATCTAACGCTGCATCCAGAGTATCTGAGTCCTCACAACCACTCTAAGTATAATCTCTGAACAACTGTATATATGACATCACACCCACTTTATAAATGACATCTTATGCACCATACATAACATCACATCCACTCTTTGAGTTCACACCATTGTAGTAACCACATTACATCCACTGCATTTATGGCATCACACACACTATATATGACAATACACACATGACAAAACAAAAGGTATATCTGCCATCTCACCCACTATATCTGACACTACATCCACTGTAACTGTGTCATGAAACCCAGGGTATCAATTACATTTTACCCACTCTCTGTGTGTCATTACACACTATATGTATGACATCACATTCATTATGCATGACATCACATGAACACTTTGTGAAATCACACCAGATTAGGTATGACATCATATCCAGTATATTTATGACATTGTATTCAATATATAAGGTCTCACCTATACTGTTTCATGAAAAGAAAACAACTATACCGGGCATCTCACACACTGTATTTGACATCACAACCACTGCATCTGTGTGGTCACACCCACTCTATCAATGCCTTTACAACAATTATGGAAGTCTTCACACTTGGCACACATATGACATCAGGCACAACCTACATCACACCAAATTCAGACTTTATGACATCAATCGTCCGTATTTAGGACATCGCAAACACTGCATTCATGACATCAGATCTCCTATACATGACATCACATCCACGGTTTATGACATCTCATCCCCTATACCTGTGACATCACAGCCACTATATCAGTAACATAACACCCACTATGTTTGTGAGTACATATCAACTATATTTGACACGAAACACACTGTGTTAACACAGGAAAACCCCTATATATGATATCACACACCTCATGTCTATGTCTGGGTGATCACACCCACTCTATTGATGATATAACATACACTCTATTTATGACATCTCATCTACTGTATATATGGCAAAATATGCACTGTATACGACACCTCACCCACAATTTATGACATCACAACCCTCTACTAATGACATCAAAGCTATTATATCTCACCTCACACCAATAATATATGACAGCACATCAACAGTATCTCTGTCATCACACCCAGATTATCGATCATACAACCCCCATTGTATGTATGATAACACAGCCACAATATGTATGGCATCATATGAACTACATGTGACATCATATCCACTCTTTATGATATCACACCACGCTATGACATCACACCCACTGTATTCATGGCATCACACCCAGGACACCTGTCATCACATCCACTGTAGCTGGACCATTACTTATAGTGTATTGGTTATACCACACCTACTATAAGAGTGACATGAAACCCAGTACAGATATGAGATCACAGGAATCCTATAAGAGATCACATTCACTCTTTATGACCTAACAATACTATATTCATGATGTCACATCCTCTCTATTCATGACAGCACACCCACTCTCTATGACATCACATACTCTATCTTACTTGCGACATCACAGCCACTGTATATATGAAAAGACACCCCCTATGTTTATGACATCATAGTATATATGACATCTCACATGGTGTGGGAATGACAATACAACCACGGTATCCGACATCACACTCACAGTATCTCTGTAATCACACCCACTTGATTGATATCACACCCTTTGTATGTATGAAATCACGCTCACTGCATGTAGGAGACCATAGGCACTATTTATGACATCACATCCTCTCTTGATGACATCATACAATTTTTTATACGTCATGGAACCCACTATTTTTCTGACATTATATCCAATATGTATGATGTCACACACACTGTTTGTATGACAACACAAGCTCTATATGTGACTTGAAACCGATTCTATCTGCCATCACATCTACTGTATATATCATCACTCTCACTCTGTTGAAGACATCACACCAACAATGTAAGAGATCACAGGTGGCATATGTATGCCATCATGTGCAATATACATGACACCATATCCACCCTTTAAGACAACAACCCTTAGTATTTATGACATCACATGCCCTTTATTGATAACATCACATGCATTATATATGGCATGTCCTCTACTGTGTATGATACCACACTCACTGCATGTGTGACATCACACAATGCCTGTATCTCTGACATCACACACTCTATGTTTATGATATATCCACTTTATAGGGGATCACACACAGTGTTATGACAACACAGCCATTGTGTAACTTCACATCCACTATGTCTGACTTCACACCCACAGTATCGACATCACATCCACTATGTGTATGACATCATATGCACTACATCATATACATCATATACATCATATACATCACATCCACAATTTAGGACATCATACCACTTTATATGCGATCAGGTCCACACTGTCTGACCTCACTTCCTCTGTACCGCTGTAATAACAACCACTGTATCAATGATATCACAGCGACTATATGTATGACCTCACATCCAGTATATCTGTAACATCACATCTACTATATTTGTGACATAATATCCACTAGGTATGACATCACAACACTCTGTGTTGATGACGCACCACTCAGCATATGTATGACATCTTTTGCACTGCAGATGACAACGCACACACTCTATCACAGCAAACCACAGTATTTACGATGTCACATCCACTTCAGGCATGACAACACAGCCCCTGTATCAGACACCGCACCCACTGTATCTATTTCATCAGACCGTCTACACTGAAATCTCACCCACTTTTGTATGACATCACACCCACCTTCAGGGTGACATCATATGAACTATATATAATGTCACACCCAGTCTTTGTGTCATCACTCTACTGTACCTAGGACATCACAGACTCTATATATGAAACCACATCCAGTATGATGGCAACATATACATTTAACCTGTGACATCACAGCCACTATCTGGGTTATCACACCCACTGTACAGGTAACATCACACCCACTCTTTTTATGACATGACACTCGCCATAAGTGTGGCATCGTGTGCATTATACAAGACATAACATCCTCACTTTTTGACCTCAAATCACAATGTTGAGGACATAACACCCACTGTATTAGATATCGTGTCCATTGTATCTGTGTCATCACACCAACTCTATCAATGATATCACAGCCACTATATGTATGATATTGCATACAGTATAGGTGAGACATTCTGTCCACTATATTTATGACATCATATCAACTATGTATGACATCATAAACTTGTGTGTTGATTATGCCACACTCGGCCTATGTATGACATCATTTGCGCTACAGAAGGCGTCACATCCACTCTATCAAACCAAGCCACAGTCTTTATGACTTCACAACCACTTCAGGCCTGACATCACACTCCCTGTATCAGACATCGCACCAACTGTATCTTTGTCATCACAACCTTTCCACTTATATCACACCCACTTTTGTATGACATCACATCCACTATATGTTTGACATTATATGCACTTTATATAACATCATATATACATCTTATGTCATCACAGTACTGTACTTAGGACAGCACATACTTGACATATGAAACCACATCCAGTATGCCGTTCAAAATATACACTATCCATTTGCCATCACTGTCATTAGTCTGTGTCATCAAACCCACTGTATTGAGAGCATCACACCCACTCTTTGTATGACATCACACTCGGCATATGTATAGCATCTTTTGCACTATAGGAGACATTACATCCTCACTTTGTGAAATCAAACCACCATTTTTATGACATCACACCCACTATATTTGACATCGTATCAACGCTATTTCTTTCACCACATCCACTGTACTGATGATATCACACCAACTCTATTTACAGGATCTCATCCTCTATATATGAAAATATCATATCAATTGTATTGTATACAGCAGCATATTCACTCTGTTTGTATCATCACAGCCACTTTACCTGTGTCTCACACACACACTTTCCATGATATCACACCATTTGTGTATGTGACATTGTACCCATTCTATGCTTAACATTAGATACACTCTATAAGGTATCACATCCACAGTTTATGACATCACACCACATTATTTATGACATCACAGGCACTGTATTCATGTAATCTGTCCCACAATATCTAACGCTGCATCTACAGTATCTGAGTCCTCACAAACAATCTAAGTATGATCTCTGAACAACTGTATATATGACATCACACCCACTTTATATATGACATCTTATGCACCATACATAACATCACATCCACTCCTTGAGTTCACACCATTGTAGTAACCACATTACATCCACTTCATTTATGACATCACACACACTATATATGACATCACACACATGACAACACAAAAGATATATCTGCCATCTCACCCTCTCTATCTGAGACTATATCCACTGTAACTGTGTCATCAACCCCAGGGTATCAATTTCATTTTACCCACACTCTGTATGTCATTACACACTATATGTATGACATCACATTCAGTATGCATGACATCATATGAACACTTTATGACATCACACCTGTATAGGTATGACATCATATCCAGTATATTTATGTCATCATATCCAATATATATGATCTCACTTATACTGTTTCATCAAAACAAAACGACTATACCTGGCATCTCACCCACTGTATTTGACATCACAGCCACTGCATCTGTGTGGTCTCACCCGCTCTATCAATGGCTTTACAACAATTATGGAAGTCTTCACACCTGGCACAAGTATGACATCAGGCACACCCTACATCACACCAAATTCAGACTTTATGACATCAATCGTCAGTATTTAGGACATCGCAAACACTGCATTCATGACATCAGATCTCCTATCCATGACATCACATCCATGGTTTATGACATCTCAACCCCTATACCTGTGAAATCACAGCCACTATATGGGTAGCATAACACCCACTATGTTTGTGAGTACATATCAACTATATTTGACATGAAACACACTGTGTTAACACAGGAAAACCACTATATATGACATCTCACACTTCATGTCTATGTCTGTGTGATCACACCCCCTCTATCGATGATATAACACACACTCTATTTATGACATCTCATCTACTGTATATATGGCACAATATGCACTGTATACGACACCTCACCCACAGTTTATGACATCACAACACTCTACTCATGACATCAAAGCTATTATATCTCACCTCACACCAATTATATATGACAGCACATCAACAGTATCTCTGTCATCACACCCAGATTATCGATCATACAACCCCCATTTTATGTATGATAACACAGCCACAATATGTATGACATCATATGAACTACATATGACATCATATCCACTCTTTATGATATCACACCACGCTATGACATCACACCCACTGTATTCATGGCATCACACCCAGGACACCTGTCATCACATCCACTGTAGCTGGACCATTACTTATAGTGTATTGGTTATACCACACCTACTATAAGAGTGACATGAAACCCAGTATAGGTATGAGATCACAGGAATCCTATAAGAGATCACATTCACTCTTTATGACATAACAATACTATATTCATGATGTCACATCCACTCTATTCATGACAGCACACCCACTCTCTATGACATCACATACTCTATACTTGCGACATCACAGCCACTGTATCTATGACAAGACACCCCCTATATTTATGACATCATAGTATATATGACATCTCACAAGGTGTGGGGATGACAATACAACCACGGTATCCGACATCACACTCACAGTATCTGTGTAATCACACCCACTTGATTGATGATATCACACCCTATGTATGTTTGAAATCATACCCACTGCATGTAGGACACCATAGGCACTATTTATGACATCACATCCTCTCTTGATGTCATCATACCATTGTTTATATGTCATGGCACCCACTATGTTTATGACATCATATCCAATATATATGATGTCACACACACTGTGTGTATGAGAACACAAGCTCTATATATGACTTGAAACCCATTCTATCTGCCATCATATCTACTGTATATATCATCACACCCACTCTCTCGAAGACATCACACCAACAATGTAAGAGATCACAGGTGGCATATGTATGCCATCATGTGCACTATACATGACAACATATCCACCCTTTAAGACAACAACATTTAGTGTTTATGACATCACATGCCCTTTACTGATAACATCACATGGACTGTATATGGCATGTCATCTACTGTGTATGACATCACACTCACTGCATGTGTGACATCACACAATGCCTGTATCTCTGATATCACACAGTCTATGTTTATGACATATCCAATTTATATGGGATCACACACAGTGTCATGACAACACATCCATTGTGTAACTTCACATCCACTCTGTCTGACTTCATACCCACAATATCGACATCACAGCCACTATGTGTATGACATCATATGCACTACATGTGACATCACATCCACAATTTAGGACATCACACCACTTTATGTATGAGATCAGGTCCACACTGTCTGACCTCACTTCCTCTGTACCGCTGTCATAACAATCACTCTATCAATGATATCAGAGCCACTATATGTATGACCTCACATCCAGTATATCTGTAACATCACATCCACTCTATTTGTGACATAATATCCACTAGGTATGACATCACAACACTCTGTGGATGATGCAACACTCAGCATATGTATGACATCTTTTGCACTGCAGATGACAAAGCACCCACTCTATCACACTAAACCACAGTATTTACGATGTCACATCCACTTCAGGCATGAAAACACAGCTTCTGTATCAGACACCGCACCCACTGTATCTATGTCATCAGACCGTCTACACTGACATCTCATACATTTTGTATGACATCACACCCACCTTCAGGGTGACATCATATGAACTATATATAATATCACCTCCAGTCTTTATGTCATCACACCACTGTACCTAGGACATCACAGACTCTATAAATGAAACCACATCCAGTATGATGGCAACATATGCACTTAACATGTGACATCACAGCCATTATCAGGTTATCACACCCACTGTACAGGCAACATCACACCCACTCTTTATATGACATCACACTCGCCATATGTGTGGCATCGTGTGCATTATACAAGACATCACATCCTCACTTTTTTACCTCAAATCACCATTTTGAGGACATAACACCCACTGTATTAGACATCGTCTCCTTTGTATCTGTGTCATCACACCAACTCTATCGATGATATCACAGCCACTATATGTATGACATTGCATACAGTATAGGTGAGACATTCTGTCCACTATATTTATGACATCGTATCAACTATGTATGACATCATAAACCTGTGTGTTAATTATGCCACACTCGGCCTATGTATGACATCATTTGTGCTACAGAAGACGTCACATCCACTCTATCAAACCAAGAAACAATCTTTATGACTTCACATCCACTTCAGGCCTGACATCACACTCCCTGTAGCAGACATTGCACCAACTGTATCTTTGTCATCACAAACTCTCCACTTATATCACACCCACTTTTGTATGACATCACACCCACTATATGTGTGACATCATATGCACTATATATAACATCATATCCACAGCTTATGTCATCACACTACTGTACTTAGGACAGCACATACTTGACATATGAAACCACATCCAGTATGCAGTTCAAAATATACACTATCCATTTGACATTACTGTCACTAGTCTGTGTCATCACACCCACTGTATTGAGAGCATCAAACCCACTCTTTGTATGACATCACACTCGGCACATGTATAGCATCTTTTGCACTATAGGAGACATTACATCCTAACTTTATGAAATCAAACGTCCATTTTTATGACATCACACCCACTCTATTTGACGTCGTATCAATACTATTTCTTTCACCACATCCACTGTATTGAGGATATCACACCAACTCTATTTACGGGATGTCATCCTCTAAATATCCCAACGTCATATCCATTGTATTGTATACAGCATCCTATTCACTATGTTTGCACCATCACAGCCATTGTACCTGTGTCTCACACCCACACTTTCCATGATATCACACCATTTGTGTCTATGACATTGTACCAATTCTATGTTTAACATTAGATACACTCTACAAGGTATCACATCCACAGTTTATGACATCACAGCACATTTTAATGACATCACAGGCACTGTGTTCATGTCATCAGTCCCATGATATCTAACACTGCATCCACAGTATCTGAGTCCTCACAACCACTCTTAGTATGATCTCTGAACAACTGTATATATGACATCACACCCACTTTATATATGACATCTTATGAACCATACATAACATCACATCCACTCTTTGAGTTCACACAATTGTAGTAACCACATTACATCCACTTTATTTATGACATTTCACACACTATATATGACATCACACACATGACAACACAAAAGTTATATCTGCCATTTCACCCTCTCTATCTGAGACTTCATCCACTGTAACTGTGTCATCAAACCCAGGGTATCAATTTCATTTTACTCACTCTCTGTATGTCATTACACACTATATGTATGACATCACATTCAGTATGAATGACATCACATGAACACTTTATGACAAACACACCGGTATAGGTATGACATCATATCCAGTATATTTATGACATCATGTTCAATATATATGATCTCTCCTATACTGCTTCATGAAAACAAAACAACTATACCTGGCATCTCACCCACTGTATTTGACATCATAGCCACTGCATCTGTGTGGTCACACCCGCTCTATCAATGCCTTTACAACAATTATGGAAGTCTTCATATTTGACACATGTATGACATCAGGCACACCCTATATCACACCAATTTCAGACTTTATGACATCAATCGTCAGCATTTAGGACATCACAAACACTGCATTAATGACATCAGATCTCCTATACATGACATCACATGCACGGTTTATGACATCTCATCCCCTTTATCTGTGACATCACAGCCACTATATCGGTAACATAACAACCACTATGTTTGTGAGTACATATCAACTATATTTGACATGAAACACACTGTGTTAACACAGGAAAACCACTATAAATGACATCACACACTTCATGTCTATGTCTGTGTGATCACACCCACTCTATCGATGATATAACACACACTCTATTTATGACATCTCATCTACTGTATATATGGCACAATATACACTGTATACGACACCTCACCCACAATTTATGACATCACAACACTCTACTCATGACATCAAAGCTATTATATCTCACCTCACACCAATTATATATGACAGCACATCAACAGTATCTCTGTCATCACACCCAGATTATCGATCATACAACCCCCATTGTATGTAAGATAACAAAGCCACAATATGTATGGCAACATATGAACTACATATGACATCATATCCACTCTTTAGGATATCACACCACGCTATGACATCACACCCACTCTATTCACGGCATCACACCAAGGACACCTGTCATCGCATCCACTGTAGCTGGACCATTACTTATAGTGTATTGGTTATACCACACCTACTATAAGAGTGACATGAAACCCAGTATAGGTATGAGATCACAGGAATCCTATATGAGATCATATTCACTCTTTATGACATAACAATACTATATTCATGACGTCACATCCACTCTATTCATGACAGCACACCCACTCTCTATGAAATCACAAACTCTATACTTGCGACATCACAGCCAATGTATCTATGACAAGACACCCCCTATGTTTATGACATCATAGTATATATGACATCTCACATGGTGTGGGAATGAAAATAGAACCACGGTATCTGATATTACCCTTACAGTATGTGTGCAATCAGACTCACTTGATTGATATCACAACCTATTTATGTATGAAATCACGCCCACTCCATGTAGGACTCCATAGGCACTATTTATGACATCACATCCTCTCCTGATGACCCCATACCATTGTTTATATGTCATGGAAGCCACTATTGTTATGACATTATATCCAATATGTTTGATGTCACACACATTGTGTGTATGACAACACACGCTCTATATCTGACTTGAAAACCATTCTATCTGCCATCACATCTACTGTATATATCATCACACCCACTCTGTTGAAGACATCAGACCAACAATGTAAGAGATCTCAGGTGACATATGTATGCCATCATGTGCACTATACATGACACCATATCCACCCTTTAAGACAACAACCCTTATTATTTATGACATCACATGCCCTTCATTGATATCATCACATGCACTATATATGGCATGTCATCTACTCTATATGATATCACACTCACTGCATGTGTGACATCACACAATGCCTGTATCTCTGACATCACACACTCTATGTTTATGAGATATCCACTTTATATGGGATCACACACAGTGTTATGACAACACAGCCATTGTGTAACTTCACATCCACTATCTCTGACTTCACACCCACAGTATCGACATCACAGCCACTATGTGTATGACATCATATGCACTACATGTGACTTCACATCCACAATTTAGGACATCACACCACTTTATGTATGAGATCAGGTCCACACTCTCTGACCTCACTTCCTCTGTACCGCTGTCATAACAACCAGTATATCAATGATATCACAGCGACTATATGTATGACCTCACATCCAGTATATCTGTAACATCACATCCACTCTATTTGTGACATAATATACACTAGGTATGACATCACAACACTCTGTGTTGATGACACAACACTCAGCATATGTATGACATATTTTGCACTGCAGATGACAACGCACCAACTCTATCACACCAAACCACAGTATTTACGATGTCACATCCACTTCAGGCATGACAACACAGCCCCTATATCAGACACCGCACCCATTGTATCTATGTCATCAGACTGTCTACACTGACATCTCACCTACTTTTGTATGACATGACACCCACCTTCAGGGTGACATCATATGAACTATATATAATGTCACACCCAGTCTTTATGTCATCACACTACTGTACCTAGTACATCACAGACTCTCTATATGAAACCACATCCAGTATGATGGCAACATATACACTTAACATGTGACATCACAGCCACTATCTGGGTTATCACACCCACTGTACAGGCAACATCACACCCAATCTTTTCATGACATCTCACTCGCCATATGTGTGGCATCGTGTGCATTATACAAGATATCACATCCTCACATTTTGACCTCAAATCACCATTTGGTGGACATAACACCTGCTGTATTAGACATCGTGTGCATTGTATCTGTGTCATCACAACTCTATCGATGATATCACAGCCACTATATGTATGATATTGCATACAGTATAGGTGTGACATTCTGTCCACTGTATTTATGACATCGTATCAACTATGTATGACATCATAATCCTGTGTGTTGATTATACCACACTCGGCCTATGTATGACATCATTTGCGCTACAGAAGAGGTCAGATCCACTCTATCAAACCAAGCCACAATCTTTATGACTTCACATCCACTTCAGGCCTGACATCACACTCCCTGTATCAGACATCGCACCAACTGTATCTTTGTCATCACAACCTCTCCACTTATATCACACCCACTTTTGTATGACATCACACCCACTATATGTGTGACATCATAGGCACTATATATAACATCATATCCACAGCTTATGTCATCACACTACTGTACTTAGGACAGCACATACTTGACATATGAAACCACATCCAGTATGCAGTTCAAAATATACACTATCCATGTGACATCACTGTCACTAGTCTGTGTCATCAAACCCACTGTATTGAGAGCATCTCACCCACTCTTTGTATGACATCACACTCGGCATATGTATAGCATCTTTTGCTCTATAGGACACATTACATCCTCATTTTTTGAAATCGAACCACCATTTTTATGACATCACACCCACTCTATTTGACATCGTATCAACACTATTTCTTTCACCACATCCACTGTATTGATGATATCACACCAACTCTATTTACGGGATCTCATCCTTTATATATGCCGACGTCATATCCATTGTATTGTATACAACTAACTATTCACTATGTTTGTACCATCACAGCCACTGTACCTGTGTCTCACACCCACACTTTCCATGATATCACACCATTTGTGTATATGAAAATGTACCCATTTTATGTTTAACATTAGATACACTCTATAAGGTATCTCATCCACAGTTTATGACATCACACCACATTATTTATTCCATCACAGGCACTGTATTCATGTCATCAGTCCCATGATATCTAACGCTGCATCCACAGTATCTGAGTCCTCACAACCACTCTTAGTATGATCTCTTAACAACTGTATATATGACATCACACCCACTTTATATATGACATCTTATGCACCATACATAACATCACATCCACTCTTTGGTTCACACCATTGTAGTAACCACATTACATCCACTTCATTTTTGACATCACACACACTATATATGACATCACGCATATGACAACACAAAAGTTATATCTGCCATCTCACCCTCTATATCTGACACTACATCCACTGTAACTGTGTCATCAAACCCAGGGTATCAATTACATTTTACCCACTCTCTGTATGTCCTTACATACATACACTATATGTATGACATCACATTCAGTATGCATGACATCACATGAACACTTTATGACATCACACCAGTATAGGTATAACATCATATCCAGTATATTTAAGACATCATATTCAATATATATGATCTCACCTATAATGTTTCATGAAAACAAAATGACTATACAAGTTATCTCACCCACTGTATTTGCAATAACAGCCACTGCATCTGTGTGGTCACACCCGCTCTATCAATGCATTTACAACAATTATGGAAGTCTTCACACTTGGAACACGTATGACATCAGGCACACCCTACATCACACAAATTCAGACTTTATGACAGCAATCATCAGTATTTAGGACATCGCAAACCCTGCATTCATGACATCAGATATCCTATACATGACTTCACATCCACGGTTTATGACATCTCATCCCCTATACATGTGACATCACAGCCACTATATCAGTAACATAACACACACTATGTTTGTGAGTACATATCAACTATATTTGACATGAAACACACTGTGTTAACACAGGAAAACCACTATATATGACATCATACACTTCATGTCTATGTCTGGGTGATCACACCCCCTCTATCGATGATATAACACACACTCTATTTATGACATCTCATCTACTGTATATATGGCACATTATGCACTGTATACGACACCTCACCCACAATTTATGACATCACAACACTCTATTCATGACATCAAAGCTATTATATCTCACCTCACACCAATTATATATGAAAGCACGTCAACAGTATCTCTGTCATCTCACCCAGATTATCGATCATACAACCCCCATTGTATGTATGATAACACAGCCGCAATATGTATGACATCATATGAACTACATATGACATCATATCCACTCTTTATGATATCACACCACGCTATGACATCACACTCACTGTATTCATGGCATCACACCCAGGACACCTGTCATCGCATCCACTGTAGCTGGACAATTACTTGTAGTGTATTGGTTATACCACACCTACTATAAGAGTGACATGAAACCCAGTATAGGTATGAGATCACAGGAATCCTATAAGAGGTCACATTCACTCTTTATGACATAACAATACTATATTCATGACATCACATCCACTCTATTCATGACCGCACACCCACTCTCTATGACATCACATACTCTGTACTTGCGACATCACAGCCACTGTATCTATGACAAGACACCCCCTATGTTTATGATATCATAGTATATATGACATCTCACATGGTGTGGGAATGACAATACAACCACGGTATCCAACATCACACTCACAGTATCTGTGTAATCACACCGACTTGATTGATGATATCACACCCTATGTATGTATGAAATCACACCCACTGCATGTAGGACACCATAGGCACTATTTAGGGCATCACATCCTCTCTTGATGACATCATACCATTGTTTATATGTCATGGCGCCCACTATGTTTATGACATCATATCCAATATATATGATGTCACACACACTGTGTGTATGACAACAGAAGCTCTATATCTGATTTGAAACCCATTCTATCTGCCATCACATCTACTGTATATGTAATAACACCCACTTTTTAGAAGACATCACACCAACTATGTAAGACATCCCAGGTGGCATATGTATGCCATCATGTGCACTATACATGACATCATATCCACCCTTTAAGAAAACAACCCTTAGTATTTATGACATCACATGCCCTTTATTGATGATATCCCATGCACTATATATGACATGTCATCTACTGTACGATATCACATTTACTATATAAGTGCCATCACACAATGCCTGTATCTCTGACATCACACACACTATGTTTATGACTTATCCACTTTATATGGAAAAATATACAGTGTTATGAGGACACAGCCATTGTCTAACTTCACAGCCACTATGTCTGACTTCACACCCACAGTATCGACATCACAGCCACTATGTGTATGACATCATATGCACTACATGTGTCATCACATCCAAAAATTAGGGCATCACACCACTTTATGTATGAGATCAGGTCCACTCAATCTGACCTCACTTCCTCTGTACCTCTGTAATCACACCCACTGTATCGATGATATCACAGCCACTATATGTATGACCTCACATCCAGTATATCTGTAACATCACATCCACCATATTTGTAACATAATATCCACTAAGTATAACAACACAACACTCTGTGTTGATGACGCAACACTCGACATATGTATGGCATCCTTTGCACTGCAGATGACAACGCACCCAGTATATCACACCAAACCAGAGTATTTACGATATCACATCCACTTCAGGCATGACAACACAGCCACTGTATCAGATATCGCACCCACTGTATCTATGTCATCAGACCATCTACAGTGACATCTCACCCACTTTTGTATGACATCATAGCCACCTTCTGTGTGATATCATATGAACTATATATAACATCACACCCAATCCTTATGTCATAACACTACTGTACCTATGACATCAAAGACTATATATATGAAAACATCCAGTATGAGTGCAAAATATACACTTAACATGTGACATCACAGCCACTATCTGGGTCATCACAACGACTGTATAGGCAACATCACACCCACTCTTTTTATGACATCACACTCACCATATGTGTGGCATCGTTAGCATTATATAAGACATTACATCCTCACTTTTTGACCTCAAACCACCATTTTGAGGACATCACACCCACTATATTAGACATCGTGTCCATTGTATCTGTCATCACACCAACTCTGTTGATGATATCACAGCCACTATATGTATGATATCACATCCAGTATGTGTGAGACATTCTGTCCACTGTATTTATGACATCGTACCCCCTGTGTATGACATCACAACCCTGTGTGCTGATTACACCACACTCGGACTATGTATGACATCATTTGTGCTACAGAAGACGTCACATCCACTCTATCACACCAAGCCACAATCTTTATGATTTCACATCCACTTCAGGCATGACATCACACTCCCTGTATCAGACATCGCACCAACTCTATCTTTGTCATCACAACCTCTCCACTGATATCACACCCACTTTTGTATGACATCACACCCACTATATGTGTAATATCATATGCACTATATATAACATCATATCCACTGCTTATGTCATCACACTACTGTACTTAGGACAGCAAAACCTTGATATATGAAACCACATCCAGTATGCAGTTCAAAATATACACTATCTATGTGACATCACAGTCACTAGTCTGTGTCATCACACCCAATCTATTGAGAGCATCACACCCACTCTTTGTATGACATCACAGTCGGCATATGTATAGCATCTTTTGCATTATAGGAGACATTACATCCACACTTTATGAAATCAAACCACCATTTTTATGACATCACACCCACTCTATTTAATATCATATGAACGCTATTTCTTTCACCAAATCCACTGTATTGATGATATCACACCAAATTTATTTATGAGATCTCATCCCCTATATATGTCGACATCATATCCATTGTATTGTATACAACAACCTATTCACTGTGTTTGTACCATCACAGCCACTGTACCTGTATCTCACACCCACACTTTCAATATCACACCCTTTGTATATATGACACTGCACCCACTATATGTATAACATCAGATACACTATATAAGTTGTCACATCCACAGTTTATGATACCACGCCACATTATTTATGACATCACAGACGTTGTATTCATGATATCACTCCCAAGATATCTAACATTGCATCCACCGTATGTGAGTACTCACAACCACTCTAACTATGATTTCTGAACGACTGTATAACAGTCATATATGACATCACACCCACTTTATATATGACATCTTATGGACCATACATAACATCACATCCACTCTTTGAGTTCACACCATTGTAGTAACCACATTGCATCCACTGCATTCATGGCATCACACACACTATATAGGACATCACACACATGACAAAACAAAAGTTATATCTGCCATCTCACCCTCTATATCTGACACTACATCCACTGTATCTGTGTCATCAAACCCAGTGTATAAATTGAATTACACACACTCTCTCTATGTCATTACACACTATATGTATGACATCACATGCAGTATGCCTGACATCACATGAACACTTTATGACATCACACCCATATAGGTATGACATCACATGCAGTATATTTATGACATCATATCGAATATATATGATATCACCCATACTGTTTCATGAAAACAATATGACTATACGTGGCATCTCACCCACTGCATTTGACATCACAGCCACTGCATCTGTGTGGTCACACCCACTCTATCAATGCCTTCACAACAATTATGACAGTCTTCACACTTGGAAGACGTAGGACATCATACACACCATACATCACATCAAATTCAGACTTTATGACATCAATCATCAGTATTTAGGACATCACAAACAATGTATTCATGACATCAGATCTCCTATATATGACATCACATCCACGGTTTATGACATCTCATCCCCTATACCTGTGACATCAACCACTATATCGGTAACAAAATACGCACTATGATTGTGAATACATATCAACTATATTTGACATGAAAGACACTGTGTTAAGACAATACAACTATATATCACATCACACTGTTCATGTCTGTGTCTGGGTGAACACACCCACTGTTTCGATGATATAACACACACTCTGTTTATGACATCATATCTCCTGTATATATGGCACAATATCCACTGCATATGATATCTCACCCATGATTTATGACATCAAAACACTATACTAATGGCATCAAAGCTATTATATCTAACCTCACACCAATTATACGTGATAGCACATCCACTGTATCTCTGTCATCACACCAAATTATTGATCATACAACTCCCATTTTATGTATGATAACACACCCACAATATGTATGACATCATATCAACTACATATGACATCACATCCACTCTTTATGATATCACACCATGCTATGCCATGACAAACACTGTATTCATGTCATCACACCCAGGTTACCTGTCATCGCTTCCACTGTAGCTGGACCATTACTTATAGTGTACTGATTATACCACACCTACTATATGAGTGACATGAAACCCACTTTATGTATGACATCACAGGAATTCTATATGACATCACACTCACTCTTTATGACATAAAAAACTGTATTCATGACGTCACATCCACTCTATTCATGACAGCACACCCAGTCTATATGACATCACATACACTATACTTGTGACATCACAGCCACTGTATCTATGATAAAACACCTCCTGTGGTTATGACATCATAGTCAGTATATATGACATCTCACATGGTGTATGAATGACAATACAACCACGGTATCTGACATCACACTCACAGTATCTGTTTAATCACACCCACTTGACTGATGATATCACACCCTATGTATGTATCAAATCACACCCACTGAATGTAGGACACCATAGGCACTATTTATGACATCACATCCTCTCTTGAAGACATCATACCTTTGTTTGTATGTCATGGCACCCACTATGTTTATGACATCATGTCCAATATATATGATGTCACACACACTGTGTGTATGAAAACACAAGCTCTATATCTGACTTGAAATCCATTCTATCTGCCATAATACCCACTCTGCCATCACACCCACTCTGTCGAAGACATCACACCAACTGTGTAAGACATCACAGGTGGCATATGTATGCCATCATGTGCACTATACATGACACCATATCCACCCTTTAAGACAACAGCCCTTAGTTTTTATGACATCACATGCCCTTTATTGATGACATCACATGCACTATATATGACATGTCATCTACTGTGTATGATATCACATTCACTATATGTGTGACATCACACAATGCCTGTATCTCTGACATCACACACTCTACGTTTATGACTTATCCACTTTCTATGGCATCACATACAGTGTTATGACAACAAAACCATTGTGTAACTTCACACCCACTATGTCGGACATCACACCCACTAAATCTGTGTCATCACACCCAGTGGATCAATTTTATCAAACCCAATGTATGTATTACATCACAGCCACTATGTGTATAACATCATATGCACTACATGTGACATCACGTCCACAATTTAGGACATCACACCACTTTATGTATGACATCAGGTCCACTGTATCTGACTTCACTTCCACTGTATCTCTGTCATCACCACCACCCTATCGATGATATCACAGCCACTATATGTATGACCTCACATCCAGTATATCTGTGACATCACATCCACTATATTTATGACATAATGTCCACTAAGTATGACCTCACAACACTCTGTGATGATGATGCAACACTCGGCATATGTATGACCTCCTTTACACTGCAGATGGCAATGCACCCACTCTATCACACCAAACCACATTATTTATGATTTCACATCCACTTCAGGCACGAAAACACAGCCTCTTTATCAGACATCACACCCACTGTATCTATGTCATCACACCATCTCCACTGACATCTCGCCCACTTTAGTATGATGTCACACCCACCTTCTGTGTGACATCATATGAACTATATATAACATGACAACCAAACCTTATGTCATCACACTCCTGTACTTATGACATCACAGGCTCTATATATGAAAGCACGTCCAGTATGCAGTATGAGGGTGACATATACACTTAACATGTGACATCACAGCCACGATCTGTGTCATCACAACCACTGAATAGACAACATCACACCCACACTTTTTATAACATCACACTCGCCATATGTGTGGCACCGTTTGCATTATACAACACATCACATCCTCAATTTTGACCTCAAGCCACCATTTTGAGGACATCACACCCACTATATTAGACATCGTGTGCACTACATCTGTGTCATCACAACAACTCTATCGATTATATCACAGCCACTATGTGTATGATATCACATCCAGTATATGTGAAACATTCTGTCCACTATATTAATGACATCCTTTAAACTATGTATGACAACACAACCCTGTGTGTTTATTACACCACACTCGGCATATGTATGCCATCATTTGAGCTACAGAAGACGTCACATCCATTCTATCACACCAAGCCACAATCTTTATGACTTCACATCCATTTCAGGCATGACATCACACCGTCTGTATCAGACATCACACCAACTGCATCTTTTTCATCACAGCCTCTCCACTGCTATCACACACACTTTTTTATGTCATCACACCCACTATATGTGTGACATCATATGCACTATATATAATATCATATCCACTGCTTATGTCATCACACTACTGTACTTATGACAGCAAAACGTTGACATATGAAAACATATCCAGTATGCAGTTCAAAATATACACTATCCCTGTGACTTCACAGTCACTAGTCTGTGTCATCACACACACATTTTTGAGAGAATCTCACCCAAACTTTGTATGACATCACAGTCGGCATAGGTATAGCATCTTTTGCACTATAGAAGACATTCCATCCTCTCTTTATGAAATCAAACCACCATTTTTATGACACTACACCCACTATATTTAACATTGTGTCGACATGATTTCTGTCACCACATCCACTCTATTGATGATATCACACCAACTATATTTCTGAGATCTAATCCTGTATATATGTTGACATCATATCCATTGTATCCAACAACATATTCACTATATTTGTACCATCACAGCCACTGTACGTGTTTCTCACACCCACACTTTCCATGATATCACACCCTTTGTATGTTTAACACCAGCTACACTATATAAGGTATCACATCCTCAGTTTATGACATCACACCACATTATTTATGACATCACATGCACTGTATTCATGTCATCACTCCCACGATATCTAACACTGTATCCACAGTATCTGTGTCCTCACAATGCGTCTATGTATGATCTCTGAAAAACTGTATATATGACATCACACCCACTTTATATATGACATCTTATGCACCAAACATAACGTCACATCCACTCTTTGAGTTCACACCGTTGTTGTAACCACATTACATCCACTGCATTCATGACATCACACACACTCTATAAGACATCACACACATGACAACACAAAAGTTATATCTGGCATCTCACCCTCTATATCTCACACTACATCCACTGTATCTGTGTCGTCAAACCCAGTGTATCAATTGTATTACACCCAATATCTGTATGACATTATACACTATATGTATGACATCACATGCAGTATGCCTGACATCACATGAACACTTTGTGACATCACACCCATATAGGTATGACATCACATCCACTAGATTTATGACATCATATCCAATATATATGATATCACACAAAATGTTTCATGAAAACAGTACGACTATACCTGGCATCTCACCCACTGTATTTGACATCAGAGCCATTGCATCTGTGTGGTCACAACCGCTCTATCAATGCCTACACAACTATTATGAAAATCTTCACACTTGGCACAGGTATGACATCATACACACCCTACATCACATCAAATTCAGAGTTTATGACATAAATCGTCAGTATTTAGGACATCACAAACACTGCATTCTTCACATGAGATCTCCTATATATGACATCACTTTCACTGTTTATTACATCTCATCCCCTATACCTGTGACATCTCAGCCACTATATCAGTAACATAACACACCCTATGTTTGTGAATAAATATCAACTATATTTGACATGAAACACACTGTGTTAAGACAATACAGCCACTATATATGACATCACACTCTTCATGTCTGTGTCTGTTTGATCACACCCACTGTATCGATGATATAACACACACTCTATTTATGACATGGCATCTACTGTATATATGGCACAATATGCACTGTATATGACATCTCACCCATGATTTATGACATCACAACACTCTACTTATGACATCATAGCTATTATATCTCACCTCACACCAATTATATCTGAGAGCACATCAACTGTATCTCTGTCATCACACCCAGATTATCGATCATACAACCCCCATTGTAAGTATGATAACATATGTATGGCAGAATATGTATGACATCATATGAACTACATATGAAATTACATCCACTCTTTATGATATCACTCCACACTATGACATCACACCCACTGTATTCATGTCATCACACCAGGATACCTGTCACCTCATCCACTGTAGCTGGACCATTATTTATAGTGTACTGATTATACCACACCTTCTACATGTGTGAAATGAAACCCACAATATGTATGACATCACAGGAATTCTATATGACACCACACTCACTCTTTATGACATAACAATACTCTGTTCATGATGTCACATCCACTCTATTGACGACTTCACACCCACTCTATATGTCATTACATACACTATACTAGTGACATCACAGCCACTGTATCTATGACAAGACACTTCCTATGTTTATGACATCATACACAATATATATGACATCTCACATGGTTTATGAATGACAATACAACCACGGTATACAACATCACACTCAAAGTATCTGTGTAATCACACCCACTTGATTGATGATATCCCACCCTATGTATGTATGAAATCACACTGTCAGCCCAGCTCCAGCCCCTGCCTACTTTAGTGTCTTGTGTCACAGAGTCTTGGTCTCCTTGGCCAAAGCTGATACCCCTCTCATTAGGTTTGCTTTGGAAATTAGAAACCCTGAGTACTTAGGAAGCTGTTGCGTACTCCTCCTGACAAGGGCAGTTTTCTTCTGCCCTACCAGAGTGAGCACTGGGATATACTCACCCATGCACACTCACACTGACATTTAATAAGGACTGAGGTTTGGGATCAGAAGAGTGACAGATATGAGGAAGGTAATAAGAATAATATACAGGGGATGGAGGGAGTGCCTGCCTTAGAAACGGACTCCCATATTTTCCAGGTCTTGTCCCTCCTATGTCTGAGGACATCCCTAGAAGTCCATGCGGGCATGAGCCCCAGTGTGCAGGTGGGGACACTGACAGGCTTTGAGAGACAGGGATTAATCCAAGATGGAGAACAGGTGGGAAACAGGAGGTGAGTCTGGGCCCAGGTCTGTCAAATCAGAGCTGCAAACACAGCCTGCCCAGGAGCTTGGTGGAGGACTGTGTGGTGTAACAATGTGAGACCCAGGGCTTCATGGATGAGGGATAAGCGGTCATGATCCCATGGGCGATGTGCAGGGGTGTCAGCTGTCAATACAAGGAAGGGTCCCTCGGGTGGTGAAGTCACTTCCTCGATGGCAGACCCTAACAGAAATCTGAAACCTGTAACCAGCCATCCACCATCTAGCAACAGTGCCACAGCCAGTTGGGGTTCACTTGGCTGGAGAGTCTTCATCCAGAAGGATGTTCTCCAGCTGTGTGTCGACTGACCAGGGCTTCTGCTTCAGGAAACCCTGGAGGGAGAGGTTTTTCAGATGTTTCAGTCAGTTCAGTGCTCAACCTGGATGCCTCTGATCCTTTACCAGGAGGGCACCTAAGGTAATACCAGTCAAAGTAGAGCTGGCCACACCATGCCTTGCCACCACTGGAGCCCTTCCTGGGCAATGCCAGTTGCCCTCATCGCCATGTGCAGGGAAGTGGGACTTGAGGGGAGGTTCTCCCTCTGGGCAGGAGCATGTTGGTGGGCATGTTGTGACCTGTGGTCCTGACACGGTCACACCTGAGAACGGGCTGGCTGTGGGGAAGCAGGATCCCTGAGGTGCTCTGCTCGGTGCCAATGTGGATCGATGACTGTCAGATAGACGGGCATCTGCGTCTTCAGTGGAGGTCTGTGCAGAGAGTGGTGGGCGTGTGTGTGGAGGGGGGTTGTCTGTAGGTCTGAGAAGCACCATAGGCAACTGACTGGTGCACTGAGACTTTCTGCCTGGCTCCCAGGCACTGTGTTCACAGGGCTCCTCAAGGGACTGCAGACAGGAGCCCATCCGTAGAGCCCCCTTCTACATCTCCCTGCACAAGAGCCAGGAGCCCCCACCAGCAACAGGGCCCAGGGTAGGCACATTCTCAGGTCACAGAGGCACCCTGACCCTCCCCTAGGTCCCTCCTAGAGTCCTGCTTCCAGTGGAACCTGGGCCCCATCTCCTCTCCCACCTGCCCTCAAGGTGCAGGCCCTAAGTTGTCCAGATGCAAAATCATTGTTTATCTACATGTGGGAATCTCAGAAATAGGTTGTGATAGGATTTCCCTTCATGTTCCCCATGGAGCCTTTCTGCATTTTTCTACAGTTAATCCTGTATTAACTCCATCCCCAGGTATCCATATTGGCCTGAGAATCCTGATGCCTCTCACCCCAGGATCAGCCCCTATCACCCCAGTTCTCATCCCCAGAGTGGGATGCTTTGGTCGCCACCACAGGGATGATAAAGTTAACACATGGAGAGCTGTCCAATAAAAAACGCCCCGAGTTCCTAACACATGAAACCATCCCCAGATGCCAGTTCACTTGTTATGGGAGGACCTTTATTCTGCAGAAGGCACTCCTACCCCTCCTCCTCCCGTGAGTCCAGGGGACTCAGTCTGAGCTCCAGCCCCTGCTTTCCTGGTGTCTGTGGTGCTGCCTCTGACTTGTGTGTCTGCTGTGTTATACCCCAGAGGGAAAATGTGTCCCAAAAGGGACATGAGAACAGCATAATGTGAAGTTTCCAAAGACATAGGCTACAGATGCTAGTGGGAACCTGGTACCTGTTTCCTGAGCAGCAACCCCCTCCTAGCTCCCCACATTCTGGTCACCTGCAGAGCTTTTGCCAGCTACCCAGAGTAAGAATCCCTTAGAAGAAATGGAGTATCTCTCATAGTCAACAGAAGAGTCCAAAATGCAGTGCATGGATGCAGTTTCCAAAATTACAGAATGATCTCTGTTCCTTTCCAAGGCAAACCATTCAGTATCAGAGCAATGCAAGTCTATGCCCCAACCACTAATGGTGGAGATGTTCAAGTTGAATGGTTATATGAAGGGATACAAGACCTTATAGAGGTAATACCAAGAAAAATATATCCTTTTTATCATACGCGACTGGAATGCAAAAGTAGGAAGTCAGGATACACCTGGAGTAACAGGCAAGTGTGGCCTTGAAATATAAAATGAAGCTGGGCAAAGGCTAACAAGAGTTTTGCCAAGAGAACAAAATGGTTGTAGCAACACCCATTTCTAACAACATAAGAGATGACTCTACACAGGGACATCACCAGGTAGTGAATACCAAAATCAGATTGATTATATTATTTGCAGCCAGAGATGCATAAGCTCTGTACTGTAAGCAATACTAGACTGGGAGCTGACTGTGGCTCAGATCATGAACTGTTTAGTGTAAAATTCAGAATTAAATTGAAGGAAGTAGGTAAAACCATTACAAAATACAGGTAAGACCTAATCAAATCCCTTAGGATTATAGAGTGCAGGTGACATATTCAAGAGATTGGATCCGATAGACAGAGTGCCTGGACAACTATGAACAGCGGTTCATAAAAATTGTACAGGAGACCATTCTCAAACAATCCCCAAGAAAAAGTAATGCAAAAAGCAAAATGGTTGTCTGAAGAGGCCTTACAAAATAGCTGAGAAAAGAAGAGAAGTTGAAGTCAAAGGAGAAAAGGAAAGATAAATTCATCTGTATGCAGAGTTCCAAAGAATAGCAAAGAGAGATAAGAAAGCCTTCCTCAGTGATCAATGCAAAAAAATAGAGGAAAACAATAGAATAGGAAAGACTAGAGATCTCTTCAAGAAAATTAGAGATACCAAGGGAAAAATAAACTTGGGCACAATAAATGACAGAAACTGTGTGGATCTAATAGAAGCAGAAGATATTAAGAAAAAGTGGCAAGAATACACAGAAGAAATATACAAAAAAGATCTTAGTGACCCAGATAACCATGATGGTGTGATCACACACCTACAGCCAGACATGTTAGAGTGCAAAGTTAAGTGTTTCTTAGGAAGCATTACTATGAACAAAGCTAGTGGATATAATGGAATTCCAGCTGAGCAATGTCATATCCTAAAAAATGAATGCTGTTAAAGTTTTGCACTCAATATACCAGCAAAGTAGGAAAACTCAGCAATGTTCATAAAGGTCTTCTTTCATTCCCACCCCAAAGAACAACAATGCCAAAAAATGTTCAATCTACTCAAAGGTTGTTGCTGAATGATAAAACGCTGGGATTCTTGGCCTCAGCAGGAGACAAATTCCATCCAGGGCCAGAGATGAGGCTAGATTGCTCAGAGCTTTTGTGCAATCAAGTTTTATTAAAGTATGAAGGAGATAGAGAAGGCTTCTGACATAGGCATCATAAGGGGGCAAAAGAGTACCCCCCTCCTAGTCTTTAGCTGTATGTTATATAGTCACTGACAGTCTGTTAATGTAAAGAAAGAAATGCCATAAAATTTAGTATGGCACAAGATAATTCATCCCCGGCCATAAAACGATTGACTTAAATCTTGTAGAAGGGCAGAATACCAAGAAAGAGTTTCATTTACATAGATTAGGGGAATAATACCTGAGTAATTAAGTTAGGCCATTTGAAGGAACCAACTTGAAGATAGAGTCTGGGGTACAATAACATAGCTAAAGACAACATTTCTATATGAAGAATAAATGTATTGGTTAACTGAAGGTTTCAGTGTAGATAGTTTTAGGTCAGACCACGTGTTATGGCAACACAGCATGCTAAGAGAAACCTCCTTTTAAATTTGTATAGAGAAGGAAAACATATCGATGCTTTGTTTCTTCCTGCTGGTTAAGAGAGATAAAAATGTCTGGCACTTGCAGCCTCTTCAATCCGTTTGGAGACCCCTGGCCTTCCTGCCTGTTACCCTCTTACTACCACACAATTGCACTCATTTTACATGTTATCAAAGCAATGCTCAAAATTCGCCAAACTAGGCTTCAACATTACATGAACTGACAACTTTCAGATGTTCAAGCTGGATTTAGAAAAGGCAGAGGAACCAGAGATAAAATTGCCAGTATTCATTGGAGATCATAGAAAAGGCAAGAGAATTCCAGAAAAAAATCTACTTCATTGAGTACGCTAAAGACTTTGACTGTGTGGATCATAACAAACTGTGGGAAATTCTTAAAGTGATGGGAATACCGGACCACCTTACCTGCCTCCTGAGATCCCTGTATGCAGGTGAGAAAGCAACATTTAGACCTGGACATGGAAGAACAGACTGGTTCCAAAATAGGAAAGGAGTACGTTAAGACTGTATATTGTCACCCTGCTTATTTATCTTATATGCAATACATCATGCAAAATGAGGGGCTGGATGAAGCACAAGCTGGAATCATGGTTGCTGGGAGAAATACCAATAACATCAGATAGGCAGACAACCCCACCCTCATGGCAGAAAGCTAGGAAGAACTAGAGAGCCCCTTTAAAAAGGGGAAAGAAGAGAGTGAAAAAGCTGGCTTAAAACTCAACGTTCAAAAAGTAAGATCATGGCCTCTGGTCCCATTACTTCATGGCGAATAATTGAGGAAACAATGGAAACAGTGACAGGCTTTATTTTCTTGGGCTGCAAAATCACTGCAGATGGTGACTGCAGCCATGAATTTAAAAGACACTCGCTCCTTGGGAAAAAAGCTATAACAAACCTAAACAGCATATAAAAAGCTGTGACATTACTTTCCCAACAAAGATCAATATAGTCAAAGCTATGGTTTTTCCAGTACTTATGGATGAATGTGAGAGTTGGATTATAAAGCAGGTTGCATGCTAAAAATTGATGTTTTAGAACTGTGGTGTTGGAGAAGACTCTTGAGAGTCCCTTGGACTGCAAGGAGATCAAACCAGTCAATCCTAAAGGAAATCCGTCCTGAATATTCATTGGAAGGACTGATGCTGAAGCTGAATCTCCAATACTTTGGCCCCCTGGTGGGAAGAGCTGACTCATTATAAAATATTATCATGGAAGCAAAGAGCCAACATATTGGGAAAGACTCTGAAGCTGCAAAGATGGAAGGCAAGCCGAGAAGGGGACAACAGAGGACAAGATGGTTGGATGGCTTCTCTGACTCAATGAACATAAGTTTGAGCAAACTCCAGGAGATAGTGAAGCACAGGAGAGCCAGTGTACTGCCACCCACCGGCTTGCAAAATGTCAGACTAAGTGAACAACAAGAACAAAGCAGGTGCTGGAGCTGCTTCACAAGGTGAGCAGTCCCCTCCTGATGTGGTACACTGGGGAGTTGGCCCCATTCCAGCTGGAGTCACAGGAATATCTCTCCACCTATCTTAGTCCCAGTTTGTCCCTCTGCACACAAGGGCAATGGAAGAACCAGCCCTCAGGGTGAATGTGGGGACTAACTGCTTCCTTCCTGGAAAGTTGGAGAGTGCTTTCTGGGTACCTGGCCCATGGAAAAATCTGCTGGAGAGGCTGTGATTGTTCTTAGTCATCATGTTCCTCCTCCCCTCAAGGAAGTCTCTATCTCACTTGTCTCTGGCCTTTGCCCTTGGGCCAAACTGTTTCCCATTTGCAAGGTGAGTTGTGAGAGGTGCCCTGTCCACAGTGAGTGAGAGCAGGGGTCCATGGGAGTGATCAATCGTGCCCCAGGTATTCGGATGTGGCTGGTTGGTCTCATTCATTCTTGAAATATACAGGAAGGCCCACAAGGTGCAGGCACTTTTCTTGGAACGACCATCATGTAATACATTGGGCTGACAGCAATCCTGTACTCCTGGGGTTCCGTTCTCCCAGGGTCACACTGTCACATTGGCCATCACATCTGGGCGTGTCTCCAGTGCTGTTCATGTAATGCCTTCCTGGCCTCCTCAAGGTGTGAATGCACCCTCTTTTACTCTGATGAGGACAGTGGACCCCTGCACCAGCTGAAAGTGTCAGTAGGACTTTGATTCGAGAAGGAGGGACTCAGTTTTCCAAAGAGCCACCAAGTGAGATGAGACATGGAGAGAACTGGCCTCTGAACCGGCAGGAGCAGAAGGCAAAAATTCCCAGACCCCACAGGGCTTCCCGGGAACTCAGTGTGGAAGGAAGGCCAGGTCTCTGACTCTTCTGCCCACCTGACTCCCCCAGGGCCATGTCCACCATACTGGGCACCTAGCTGTACCATTATCCTGAGGGTTTTCACCAGCCTCGAGAGTTTCCCTGCCTGAGGATGCTACTGGCTTAAATAGAGCTCAGCATGCCTGACTCAGGCCTGGAGCACCAAACCCTACATTTCCTGACACAGCTGGAGACCCTGGAGCCCACTGGGGCAGAGGGGAATGTGATGGGAGCAAATGAGGATGGAAGGGAGCTGAACTGCACAGAGCAGAACCTTCTGAGGCTGGATCTGGGCCAGGAGCAATGAGGAAGCTCAGATCACTATTGCCCTGGACTGCAGTGTGGGAAGACTTTCTGGGACTGGCATCTTTGAGAGATCATTGAGTAGCAGTGAGAGGCTTTCTTTTCTGTTTTGGGGGACACTTGGAAATGCAAACCTATTGGTATTTTCTCTCCTTGGAACTACAGCACCAGCTCCAGAACAACCTCTGGAAACTTCTCCAGACCTGGAGCCAACTAAACCTCTACTGCCCACCAGAGCTCCAGAGTTAGAGCAAGTCCAATTTGGTATTTTTTTTTAATGTATACTAAATTGTTTATGACATAAATTTCACTTTAAATTTAATTGTTTGATTATCTTAGATTGTACATGTAAATTACAATAAGTTCATTCACAATGTTACATAACACTATTAAATGTCTATTTGAGAACATTTTCATTGCTAAATAATATTCCATTCAGGAATCAGCACATTTGGCTTTCATCTGTTGATGGACATTAGAGTTTTCACCTTTGGGCTCTTCTGAGCAGTGGTGCTCTGTGTACTTGTGTACAGGCATGTGAATATTCATATGCTTTTGGGTATTGATGTAGGAGGGGAATTTGGGGATTGACTGAAAACTGTAGGCTTGTCCTTTTGACAAACTGCTGAAGTGTTATATACAGTAGTTGTAACCATGTTACAGAGAAGGCATTGGTGACTCATCCCCTTACTCTTGCCTGGAAAATCCCATGGATGCAGGAGCCTGATAGGATGCAGTCCATGGGGTCGCTGAGAGTCAGACAGGACTGAGTGACTTAACTTTCACTTTTCACTTTTATGTATTGGAGCAGGAAATGGCAACGCAACTCAGTGTTCTTGCCTGGAGAATCCCAGGGACGGGGGAGCCTGGTGGAATCCCATCTATGGGGTCACACAGAATCAGACACGACTGATGCGACTTAGCGGCAGCAGCAGCAGTACTATTTGTTAATCTCCAGAATTCAGGTGTATAATTTCCACTTCTTCATTTGTATTGCAGTTTCCTTTCTCTCCATCCTTCTCTCTTACTGGTCCCTCACTCTAAGGATCAAGCCTTTATATTACAAGTTGCCATATGAAGAGGCATCTGTTGTTTAGCATTGAGACCATGACAGAGGAGCTCTTGGATCCTGACTCAATGAGTTTACAGTCCTAAACGCTAGGGAGACACTGGCAGAGGCCTCCAGGTGAATCATGGTCAATTCCTGGTCCACATATAGTGTGAGATAATAAATGTTTGTGCTTAAGTCACTCAAGACTGGCTAATCTTGTCACACAGAATGGACCACTCACACAGCCATCAAGCATTCAGGCCCTGGCCCCTCCCTCCCCACTGTCCCCTACTCTCCTCCCAAGCTCCCACCAGCCACACTACTTCCTCTGGCTTCATCTCTGCACAAACACATTCTGTGTGTCCATACACTTGTCCTTTCTTCTGGGATAATTATCCCCAGATGTGTGAATGGTTGGCACATTCTCATTATCCTGCTGGGGACAGACAGGTCCCCTCAGTGAAGACCCTCATGACCACATTGTGGCACCTACTGTGTTTCATCATAGAACTTGCTTCTTTCTCTGTTTTTCCACTTCCCCCTCCATACTGTGACCCAGGTGCTTTTTTTCATCACAGCCCCCACTGGATGCTCAGGGCATAGCTGGTAATTGAATAGGTAAGAGGCTCCATTCCTCCACTGAGAAGCTTGGATGCTAATAGAAGGAGGTATATGCCAGGTCAGGAGCAGGGGAATGTGTAGGAGTGCAATGGACACTCTCCTCACCACAGTACTGGACACATCACTGCTTTGGTGGGAACCACTCATACTACACACCAAGCAGGGAAAGCACAGCACAAACCACACCTCTGAGAGACTTCAGGACACCAGCATTCCTTGGGCCCCAGAAGGGAATGTGATAGGATCCACAGGAACCAGGGGCTTTGAGAGGGCCCTTGAGGAGGACCCTCCACCTCCTCTTGTCCACTTGAGCCATGGGGTGTCTAATTCCCTTCAGAGGACTCCTCACCACAGCCAGTGCAGATATTCTGATCTTGATTCCATATGAGTTCCAACAAGGTGGTCTTTGCCTCAGTCCAAGGAAAAACAATGCATGTTTCTGTCATGGTTGCCACCCCAAGGTCCACCCGTCCCCTGACCCCACTCCCTATGGTCCCTTCCTCTGATATGTGTCAGTGTATGCTTGTGCGTACACCCAGAGAATCTACTCCACATTGCCAAAATATCCTGGGGTCTGAGGACCTCTAATCCCATGGCAAAATATATGGCAGGGAGACAGCCCTAGCCTAGGAGATCCTAACTCTCCCTTCATCTGAAGACTCTGCCCCTGCCAAGGCTGATTAGTAGTAAAACACACACACACTAAATAAAACTTCACAGGCTAAAATGTATTGACCTAAAATTTTTAGAAGCAATATATAATTTTGCTACCTATTACCTGACTCAGTTGACCAAGTAGAAATTATTATTCTTAAAGAAATCTTACAAAGAGAGAATCTACAGTCATGAAATTATGATTAGGATAAGAAAACTTGACATTTATTTTTTTAAAAAAACTGCTATCAAGTCAAACACTTTAAGGAAATGTAAAATAAGGATATTCCTGCCAGGAATGCTGAGGCTGACAAATGCCCTTCCCTGCCCCCACAGGCCCTGGAGCAAGTGCGCAGGAGTGAGTGGCTGCAGGTGTGAGTCCCAGGCATTAGCGGTTGCAGGTGCGAGTTCCCATGCGTGAGTGGCTGCAGGTGCGAGTGCACAGGCGTGAGCGGCCACAGGTGCGAGGGTGGAGGCACACGGACGCCTGAGCTCCCAGGACCGGTCCTGAGGAAAGGGAAGTTGGAGACTGGGTCGGTCCCCACTGCGAAACGCCCCACACCTGGGAGCAGCACAGACACAGGTAAGTGCAGCTCTACCTAGAGCCCCTCACTGCATGCCCCCGCCTGCCCAGCGGCCAGCGGCCGGGACTCTTCCAGCCTCGAGGAGCACGAGCCTCTCTTGGTCCTTGGCTCAGCTCAGGGATCGCCGCCACCGGCCGCAGTCTGAGGATGCCGGGCCGGGGCCCCAAGGCAGTCGTGGAGTGGTGGCCGCCCGGCGCGCTCACACCCCTCCCTGCTCGGTGCCCCTCGACCGCGAGAGGCGGCCTCTGTTTCTGTGGGCGCCACCTGGACCCGGTCACCACGGGCTCGCGTGTTCATAAGAGGGAGGTGCAGCCAAGGAGCCCGATGTTGGGGCCGCGGTGTGCACGTCGGGCGCGGTGGGTCGGCAGGTGTGGAGAGGTCTCTGCTCCTGGGATGCCCGCGGGTAATGGGGGTGTACAGCTCGGGGATCCTGTTCGCGGGCCGACGGCAGAGGGTGTTCTGACTGGACTGGTGCTCTTCCCTAAAGCCTTCTGGAGGATCGGCTACAAAGGTTAAAGTTCACTTGCAGCGTTTTCAGGCTTTGTTGTGGGTCGCTGACTCTAAGAGCGCTTCCTGGAGGGCAGTTTGTGACATCTTAACATTTAAGCAAAGTTTGAAATTAAACTATTCCCGCCTTATTGTTTTGGGGTATGGTGAACAGTTTTTCTTGATTACGTTAGTGTTTTCAAGCCTAACAACATTTGGCGACTTTTGGAGAAGCTGCACTGCTCTTAAGTTAAATGGTAACGGTTTTGTTGCTAAGTCGTGTCCCAACTCTCGTGACCCCATGGACTGTAGACCTTCAGGCTCCTCTGTCCCTGGAATTATCCAGGGAGGATTACTTGAGTGGGTTGCCATTTGCTTCTCCACGAGATCTTCTCGACCCAGGAATCGAACCCGAGTCTCTGGCATTGTAGGCAGATTCTTTACCAACTGAGCTACTAGGGAAGCTCCTAAGTTAAATGAGCATTTAAAAAATACTTCTTTGAGCAGTTACCACAGATGCTCTAGTATTTGAGAATTCAAGTTATAGTCATGGGCTTCGTTTCTTTGTTTTTTTTTTTGTTTGGTTTTGGGTCTTTGGTTATTTTTTGTTGGTTGGCTGGTTTTGGGATTTTTGGATTTCTTTGGGGTTGGGGATCGGGGTAAAGTTTCCATTAGGAAGAGATCATATCCAAATCAGGAGAAATGTTTATTTCATGATATTCTGGTATGCAGTGTTACAGAGTAAAGTATCTGATCCTGGTTAAATCTGAGATTGGCTCCAGCGAATGGATATTTTTATTGAGAATAGTTTGGGTTTGTCCTGTGGGTTTTTTATGTGTGTTTTTTTTTTAGTACAATCTGCTTATTTAGCATGCTTCAAATCATAATAGATTGTAGTTAACACTCGTGGTTGGTGCAAGGAACAATGCTTTGTAACACGGAGATGGGTTATCTTTTTCCATAGAAATTTTTTTTTGAGTTAGTAAATTTCCATGTAAAACTCTCAGGAGTGACTTTCGCTATAGCAGTTTGGTCTCTGTAATGAGGAATAAAGCATATCATTTCACTGTTGATGATAATGGAATATATTATAAAGATAGGAATCTGGTACATAAAAGAAATTTGAGCTTTGAGTTTGGTGAATTAGTGTCCTCAATGAAACGGCTTGTCTCTTCAAAGAGAAGAAGAGCAATACCCACATGATGATGACCAGGGTTATTTCCCTACACTGAACACCAAGAGGAAGGGGAGGAGACAGAGTGAATTTCAGAAGAATTGATGTTCATTTATCAACCACGTACCCTCGTTTCTTGCTGTTTGTTAATTCCCAGAGAAATTAAACACGTGGTTCCTTACCAGGATATTTGAATGGGAAAGGTCTTTTCAGTTCCCAGGCAAGTAACTGAATCCATTGTATAAGCATTCATCTGCCTGTACCTTGGAAGTAACATTTCTCTAGTGAATAAAGTGGGCAGAATAGGAGGGTGGAGTAGCTTTTTGGGGCAAGTTTTCCAAAAGTTGGAGCAAAAGTGAATCACTTTCTTCAAAGGAACAGACTCATTAGATAGGAGAATTTGGACCTTAAGGTCTTTTGCAACATCATGTGGCTTGTTAGTAAAAATAATCCAGACCATAGAAAAATCCACATGGTCAAATGCTTATTGAATGAAAAGTAATGAAAGAAAAAGAACGTTCTGAAGATTTTTAATATCTGGTATTTGACCCAGATCAGTTGACTGAGTACAAATAAAAGTCAGTAAAGAAATCTTCCAGAGAGAGTATTTAGTCATTCAGCTGTGATGTGGACAAGAAACCTGCTATTTATTTATTAAAAATTAATCCCAACTTAAACACTTTGTTAATTAGAGATAAATATGGATAAACTACAAGTAGTTTACTATGCTGTGTTTTCAAAGCAGGATCAAGGAATTAAAAGTTACTGAAGTTTTCTCTGCAAAGTACTTTCTCAACATTATTTTTCAAATTTTCTAATTCTGATTGCAGTGTGTATGAATCTCAGTATAAAAACTGTTGAGGAATTGATATCATTTGAGGTGAAATGGCTGATTCAGAAGAGCAGAGTTAAATTGGAGGGTAAAACTGTCAGTAATAGAAATTGATGTATGTCATTTTTAATGTACTAGATTGAGGGCAATTTAGGTTGATCATATAATTAGCAAAATTGTGTGTATAATGGTTTATGCTAAATTACCACACAACTCCCCAAATTTCAGCAGTACAAAAATATGCTTCCCACGTCACATCACTGGGTGGGTATTCACTTTGGGGAGACTGCATTCCTTCAGATGGTCATTCAGGAACCCAGACTCCTCCCATGCTATACTGTGTCCATTCCCTTAGACCTCGTCCCCATCTACATCCATCAGCAGAAGGAGGCAAGAATATGGAGAAATGCATATGGATGTTTATGATGAGCCAGCTCTGGAAGGATACAGGCCAGTTTCTCTGCTGCTCTTTTGGCCACAGTTCATTTCTGTGGCCACAACAGCGACTGAGAAATCTTGCACCTGTTCTCCCCAGGAAGGAAGAACAATTAAAATTGTCAGAAACCATGAATAATTCATTTTGATTTAATTAGTTTTCAAATCTTTTTTGGCTGTTTGCCATACACTTAGCGCTGTGCTAAGTTTGACCTGAGAATTGACTGAGCAGCATCTTGATCTTGGAGGAGTTCTGAATCCTCAGGAGAGAAGACAGAGTATGAAGTGTCTGCCATCCTAGGAGAAAGGGATTAAGAGAACCTGATTTGAAAGTTCAGGGAATGATTCTAGATTTGAAAGCTGCTTAGAAATGATAGGATTTTGACTCCACTTTCAGAGATGATCAAGATACAATTGTGAAGGAAGCTGGCATCAGGAGCTGTAGAAACAGGGCCTGTGATGCAGGGTGTCATAAAGAATATTATGTGGTCATTGTTCACTTGCTACTTTGTGCCAGACTCTTTGTGACCCCATGGACTGCAACACATCTATTCCACTACCTCCTGGAGTTTGATCAAATATATGTCCATTGAGTCGGTGATGGTATCTAACTATCTCATCCTCTGCTGACCCCATCTCCTTTTGATTCCAGTCCTTCCAATGGCTTTTCAAATCAGATGGCCAAAATATTGGAGTATCACCATCAGTCTTTCCAATGAATATTCAGGGTTACTTTTCTTTCGGTTTGAATGGTTGGATCTCCTTGCAATCCAAGGGATTCTCAAGAGTCTTCTCCAGCACCACAGTACAAAAGCATCAGTTCTTTGGCACTCAGCTTTCTTTACATTGCAATTCTCACATCCGTATATGACTACTGGAAAACCATAGTTTTGACTATATGGATCTTTTTTGGCAAATTGATGTCTCCGCTCTTTAATAGGCTGTTTAGTTTTTTCAGAGCTTTCCTACCAAGCCATAAGTGTCTTTAAATTTCCTGACTGCTGTCACCATCTGCAGTGCTTTTGGAGCTCAAGAAAAGAAAATCTGTCACTGCTTCCACTTTTCCCCCTTCTATTTGCCGTGAAATAATGAGGCCAGATGCCGTAATCTTCGGTTTTTGAATGTTGAGAAATTAAGCCAGCTTTTTCATTCTCCTTTTTACCCGTATCAAGAGGCTCTTTATTTCCTCTTCACTTTCTGCCATTAGAGTGGTATCAGCTGTATTTCTGAGGTTGTTGATATTTTCCCAGCAATCTTGCTTACAGCTTGTGAATCACCCAGCCTGGCATTTCACATGATGTAATCTGCATGGAAGTTAAATAAGCAGGGTGACAATATACAGCCTTGTCATACTCCTTTCCCAATTTGGAACCAGTCCCTTCTTCCATGTTTGATTCTAGCTGTTGTTTTTTGACCCACATACAGGTTTCTCAGGAGTCAGGTAAAGTGGTCTGGCACTCTCATCTCTTTAAGAGTTTTCCACAGTTTTTGTGATCCACAGAGTCAAAGGATTTAGCATAGTCAGTGAAGCAGTAGTAGATGATTTTCTGAAACTCCCTTGCTTTCTCTATGATCCGACGATATTGAGAATTTGATCTCTGGTTCTTCTGTCTCTTCAATACCCAGCTTGTTCATCTGGAAGTTCCCAGTTCATGTACTGTTGAAGCATGACTTGAAGGATTTTGAATATAACCTTAGAGGAGCGAGTACAAGTTCACAGTATTTTTAACATTCTTTTGCATTGCCCTTCTTTTGAATTGAAATGAACACTGACCTTTTCCAGTCCTGTGGCCACAGGTGAGTTTTTTTAAATTTGCTGATGCATCAAGTGCAGCACTTTATCAGCACAGTCTTTTAGGATTTTGATTAGCTCAAGTTTAATTTCGTCACCTCCACTAGCTTTGTTTGTAATAAGCTTGGCTAAGGCCCACTTGACTTCACACTCCAGGATGTCTGGCTCTAGGTGAGTGGCTACATCATCGTTACCATGGTCATTAAGACTTTTTTCTATAGTTATGTGTATTCTTGCCACCTCTTCTTAATCTCTTCTGTTTCTATTACGTCTTTATATTTATGTCTTTTATAGTGTTTTATTGTGTCCATTTTTCCATGAAATGTTCACTTAAATCTCCAATTTTCTTAAATATTATGCAGCCATTAAATTCACATTTTCTAAAATTACAAATGGATGGAATAACTACACTCATATTAAGTGAAAATGAGACCAGTAAGAAAAGGTAATTCCATTTTTTAGAATTCTGTGTAAATTTAGATAAAATCATATGTATATGTTGAATGATAGTATTGTAATTTTCTGAACTGTTTTATTAATATAAACAGAAATGTATCATAAATTGCTTTGATAGAATAATTTCTCTCTACCACACACAGAGCTGGGTGTAGACAGGTGATTCTAGAAGGTTCCCACCATCTCTCTGCTGGTGAGGTGGCAACAACCTCCTCTTTCTTCTCTGCTGTGGACCCAGGTCCTGGCTCAAGTTCTCAAGACAGAGTGAAGACACACATCCCCAAAACACTGAGCCTTACAGAGTTTGGTTTGCTCTGACCATAAGATCGCGAATGTGGCAAGTGTAAATGTTGACTTCTTTTGCTGAGAAAATCATGGAACCATGCAGCACTGCTGCCATTTCAGAAAAAAGTCACCAGAGGGTAGTGTGGCTGTTTCTGATAAACTGTCTCATTCAAAACTAATCCAAGTTAGCCTCAGAACACGTTTTATAAACTTACAGGACCTCTTTAATGTATATTCATTTGGTTTTTTTCTTTAATCTTATTTGGAAGTTAATGGAAATTCACTACAAATAACAAACATAAAGTGCGCCCCTGACTACGTTTTACCTTGTGACATGTAGACATGCAAAATTATGTATCCAATCCCCGTCTTCATCCACCTCTGTCCCTTCCTCTCTATATCAATCTATAAACATCTGTATAACCCATATTTTGAAAATCTACATACCATATCAGATATTTTTCAATCATGTTCCTACTACTTTGTGATGTGAATGTTTCAGTAGGAAGTGGGCTGCTTATAAGACAGTGAGAAGCAGTGTGAAGGTGAGAAGTAGGTCTCAGTGGGAGTCATCCAAACGGGGAGATCTGCTCAGCACAGCCAGGCTCACGTCCATCCACACTGTCTCCTATCCTTAAAGCTCTGAGTCTACCCTCTTGGGGGAACTTTGCTAAAATTTTGATTATTTTAAGGAACATCAGGGTTAAGATAATGAGTGATGGTTGTAGTAATTCTTGGAGAGAGATAAGGTTATGATGTTAATGACCTGGTACTCTGCCTCCAACAACCTTCATTCTGTTATCACCACTGCTCAGCCCTCTGGGAGCAGAGACTACACCTTTATTTTGACTGTTACAGCCCTCCAGCCCAGTACTAGGCAAAGTAGATGTGCCAGTACTGTTGAATAAATGCATTTGGGATCAGGACCTGACAGATTTGAGAATGTATTTGAAACTGGGATTCTCCCAGACCTGTCCCAATAGGATGTCATCATAAATCAGCTACCTCCTCACTGCCCAGGCCCTGTATACCTGCTGGCCTTCCCACAGTACCTCTCAGAAAGGATGTCCTTGGTCCGAGGTATTTCTCAGATCCAATCTTACCATGTTCTCTGACTCCTCTCATGCGCTTTGGCCTCCTTAATTGTCCTGCTGTGTAACTCTCCACTCTAGGGCTCAGGGCTCACCTCTGATTCCCTTCAGGATGTAATGTCAGAATAGCAGATTCTGTGGAGCTAAGGCTTAATGATGGTCTTTGATTGAGAAGTCAGTTATTATATGGACAAGGATAACTTCGACATGACTACCTTTTGTAGAAATAATTTTACTTGTTCATTTATGCTTGTACTGTGTCTTTGTTGCACAGTCTTTTCTCTAGTTGTGGTAAAGAGCGGCTACTATGTAGTTGCAGTGCGGGGGCTTCTCCCTGCGGTGGCACTTCTTGTTGTGGAGCAGGGGGTCTAGAGCATTCGTTCCAGATTCAGGAGTTGCTACATGTGGGCTCAGTAGTTTCTGTTCCGGGGCTCTAGAGTACAGGCTCAATAGTTGTGGCACATGGGCTTAGTTGCTTCAAGGGATGTGGGATCGAATCTGTGTCTCCTGTATTTGCAGGGAGATTTTCAACCACTGAGCCACCAGGGAAACGCATGACTATATGTTAATGGTGTTGTTTTCCTTGAACAGTTAATTTTAAACTTGATGGCATAAAAAGAAATGTTTTTTCTCTGATGTCAGCCTAGTTACTGAATGTCAGCCTTTCTCTGGTGATGCTGCAAAAGACCTGATACACGCCAAGAGAAAAACAAGTAAATCATGTCATGTTATAACATGGTATAGAGTAGTATAACTCTAAAAGCTACCGTTATCAATTTGTGCTAGAGTAATTGTTTACTGGATATGAATATTGACCTGTCAAATTTCTCGTGCTTTGATGAAATTCATTGCTTTTTTCCTACACTAAATACCAGGATGAAGAGTTCAAGACAGAATAATTTTAAGATGAATTGTGCATTTCCCCACCATGGACTCACTTTTCTTGATGTGTCTTTGTTCCCAGAGAAATGAGAGATGTGGTTGCTAACCAGGATAACTGAGAGGAAAAGATTCAGTTCCTCAGGAGGTGAATGGGAACCATTTGATTGCTTTCATCTGTGTAGACCTTGGAAGCAGATGAGAGAAAATTCTTTTCTATTTTCAAATGAAGTGGAGATACCAGAGGGTGGACTCTTTGGGAAAACAGTTCAAAAAGGTGAATCAAAACTGAGTATCTGACAAAAAGGTGTATCTCTCATCAAAGAAGTACGCCTATTGGACACCCACAGATTGACCTAGCATCACGTGGGCCATCATGGTGATTTCTAGGTTAAATAATCAATGCCAATGAAAACTCCACATGGTATAAATGTGTTACTAACTAAAAATTGATGGTCAGTTGACCATCAGTTGACCAAGTGCAAATAACGATCATAAAGAAATCTTACCAAAAGAAGAAACTCTTAAAAGGCACATCTATAAATCATAAATTATAATTTAGATAAGAAACCTTGCTATTCATTTGAAAAAGAAATTATCTCAATTAAAACTGTTACATTAAATTAAAAATTAACATTAATATCCAGGTCAGGGGTGCTAAGAGTGGAAGGTGGTTGCAAGGTCCAGCTCCATCTCCAGAGAGTGCGGAGGCATGAGAGGAGGCAGGTGCGAGGGTGGAGGCGTGGAGACACCAGAGCTCCCAGGACCCTTGCTGCGGGAAGGGAAGGTGGAGCCTGGGTCAGCCTCTGGAGACACCAGAGCTCCCAGGACCCTTGCTGCGGGAAGGGAAGGTGGAGCCTGGGTCAGCCTCCAATGCCAGATGCCCCGGACCAGGGAGCAGTGCATACAAGAGTAAGTGCAGCTTTATCCCCAGCCCCTCACTGCATGCCGCCGCCTGCCCAATGGCCAATGGCCCCCTACTCCTCCAGCCCAGAGGAGCGCAAGCCTCACTCGGTCCTCAGCTCCGTGGTGTCTGCCACCAGCCACAGGGTGAGGACACTGGGCCAGGGCCCCAAGGCGGTCGTGAAGCGGTGGGTGCCCCGTGCCCTTTCAGCCCTCACTGCCCGGCGCCTCTTGAGTCTTCTCTCAGAGGGTCTGCCCCCGGACGAAGGGAGGCGGCCTCTGGGTCTGCAAACGCTGACTGGGCCCCGTTACTGCGGGCGCGCTGATCCCGGATGGGGGGTGCCGCCGAGGAGGGCAAAATTGGGGCCGCCGGGTGTGCGTCGGGAGCGCTGGGTCCGCAGGTGTGAAGGGGTCTCTGCTCTGGGGATGCGTGCTGGTGATGGGGGCAAACAGCTCAGTGATCCTGTTCGCTGGCCACTGGCAGTGGGTGTTGATGGGTCTCCCTGCTCTTTCCTAAAGCGTTCTGGAGGATTAGGTACAAAAGGTTAAAGTGCACTTTCACATTGCGTGATTTTGGGATTCATTGACTGTGACTAACTCACTGAGCGCTTCCAGGAGGATAATTCGTGACATGCTAACACCTAAGCAAAATTTCAAGTAAAAGTAGTCCCTGCCTTTTAATGTTTTTGTCTATGGATGGCTTTTTCAAATATTTTGTTTTTGTTTCTGTTCATCTTTTCCAGCAACAGACCATTGAGAAATGGCATTACTCTAAGTTAAAGGAGCATTTAAAATTTTTATTTCTGCACAGTAGTCATAGATGCTAAAGTATTTTTAAATTCTAGCATCTACAAAGAGCTCAGTTGTTGTTTGGTAAATTTTTCTTGAAGGGAAGGCTTTGGAATACAGAGAAATGTTCATTTCATGAAATTGTGGTGCACCCTTTTGCAATTTTGAATACGTAATCCAGGGGAATTCTCAGTTTTTTTCCAGAAAATGCATATGTTGTCTGAGAATACTTTGGGTTGTGTTCTGTGTTTTTTTTATGTGCTGTTTGTTGATACCTACATCAGATTAGTTCAGTTCAGTCACTCAGTCATGTCCGACTCTTTGCGACCTCATGAATCGCAGCACGCCAGGCCTCCCTGTCCATCACCAACTCCTGGAGTTTACTCAAACTCATGTGCATCAAGTGGTGATGCCATCCAGCCATCTTGTCCTCTTTGGTCCCCTTTTCCACCTGCCCCCAATCCTTCCCAGCACCAGGGTCTATTCCAATGAGTCAACACTTTGCATGAGATGGCCAAAGTATTGGAGTTTCAGCTTCAGCACCAGTTCTTCCAAAAAACACCCAGGACTGATATCCTTTAGGATGGACTGGTTGTATCTCCTTGCAGTCCAAGGGACTCTCAAATATCTTCTCCAACACCACAGTTTAAAAGCATCAAGTTTTCAGTGTTCAGTTTTCTTCACAGTCCAGCTCTCCCATCCATACATGACCACTGGAAAAACCATACTCTTGATTAGATGTACCTTTTTTGCCATAGTAATGTCTCTGTTTTTTAATATGCTACTTAGATTGGTCATAATTTTCCTTTGAAATAGTAAGCGTCTTTTAATTTCATGGCTGCATTCGCCATTTGCAGTCATTTTGGAGCCCCCCCAAAATAAAGTTTGACACTGTTTCCACTGTTTCCCCATGTATTTCTGATGAAATGATGGGACCAGATGCCATGATTTAGTTTTCTGAATATTGAACTTTAAGCCCATGTTTTCACTCTCCTCTTTCACTTTCATCAAATACCAGACCACCTGACCTGCCTGTTGAGAAACCTGTATACAAGTCAGGAAGCAACAGTTAGAACTGGATATGGAACAGCAGACTGGTTCAAAGAGGAAAAGGAGTACCTCATGGCTGTATATTGTCACTCTGCTTATTTAATTTATATGCAGAGTGCATCATGAGAAATGCTGGGCTGGAAGAAGCACAAGCTGGACTCAAGATTGCCAGGAGAAATATCACTAACCTCAGATATGCAGAAGACATCACCATTATGGCAGAAAGTGAAGAGGAACTAAAAAGGCTCTAGATGAAAGTGAAATAGGTACCTACTTAGGAGGCTTCAAAACAATCTAATTAAAACTAGTGATTGGTGCAAAGTACTATGCTTTGTAACACAGAGATAGGTTGTCTTTCTCTATCAAAATTGTTTTTTGAGTTAGCAAATTTTTCCCTTGAAACAGTCAGGAATGACTTTTTATAACTCTGCAGTTCTGACTCTGATAATTAGGAAGTACGTTGTTTCACTGTTGAAGATAATGGCAGACATTTCAAAGATGGACAAAGGTACACAAGAGAAATTCGAATGCTAAGCTGGGTGCATTGGTGTCTGCAATAAAACTGAGTTTCTCTTCTAAGGGAAACGTAGGAAAACCACCTGGTGATGACCATGGGCTCTTTCCATACACCAAACACCCAGAGGACGGGGAGAAGGTGGAGTGATTCTCAGATGGATGGGCCGTTGTTTTCATTTACCAACCACAAACTTCCTTTTTTTGATGTTTCTTGACTCCCTAAGAAATTAGAAGTGTGGTTCCTTACCAGGATACTTGAATATGAATGATCCTTTCAATTCCTTGGCAGGTGACAAGATCCATTTTGTAGCTTTCATCTCCCTGAACCTTGTAAGTAACTCTGAGTCATCTTCTCTATTGACTTAGGCAGAAAGGGAGAGTGGTGGAGCCTTGGGGGGTGCAAATGTTCCAAAAGCTGGACTAAAACTTAATGACTCTCTTCAAAGAAATAGATTGGATGCTAGAATTTTAATCTTAAGGCCTCTTGCAACATTAAAGAAATCATTTGCAGTGAAAGCATTCCACACCATATAAAACTCCATGAGATCAAATGTATTATTGACTCAAAATTGATGAAAGGAAAAGAACGTTTTGAAATTTTCTGATAGCTGATATTTGACACAAGTCAGTCAACCACATACAAGTACTGATCGCTAAACAATCTCACAAAAAGGATATTTATAGTCATTCAGCTGTGATGCGGTTAAGAAACCTGTCATTTATTTTTTTTAAATGAATCCAAACTGAAATATTTTCAATTAGAAATAAATATGGATAAACCACAAATAATTTGCTCTGCTGGGTTTTCGAATCAAGATCAAGGAATTAAAATCTCCTATTGAAGATTTCTTTTGAAAATACATTATTTACACCATATTTAAAGTATTATTATCATTCTTATTGCAATTTTTATTAAGTTCAGAATATAAATTTTTGAGGAATTGAAGTTTTCTGAGTTCAAATGACTGACTCAGAATAAACAAGGTGAAAATGGATGTTAAATCTATTAATGGTACAAAATTTACTTTTGTTATTGAAATGTACTGGATTGGTGGCTATTTAAGTTCAACCTATGATTAACATTTTTGTGGGTATAATAGTTTATGCTGAATTATCAAATGACTTAAAATTTCAGAAATACATCACTCTGTTTCCCACATGACAGTGCTGAGTGGGTGTTCACACTGGGGAGACTGCACTTCCTCATGTGGTCATTCAGGAACCCAGACTTCTCCTATCCTTGGCCTCTTCCATCCCAAAGATCTCATCCCCATCTGTATCCATCAGCAGAAGGGGCAGGGACTTGGAGAAATGCCTGTGGGAGGTTATAATAGGCCAGGATGCAACATCAGTTTCTCTCCTACTTCATTGGCCATGATGTGGTCCTGTGGCCACAGAAGAAGCTGGGAAGTCTTCTAGTGGTGTGCCCCAGGAAGGGCAGTGGATTTTCATGGAAAATCAACTTTGTCCATTTAGAAGTAAAATAGTAACCCCCAAGGAAAAGTAAAAATGAGAGAAATTCCTTAAGAGAGCAGAGAAAATGGACCCATTCTAGCTAACAGAGACCCAAATAAAACAGAGTCATGCGGTCATAACAGACCTGAGATGAAGTAATGTTCTCTGAGTGCTTAGAAAAGCACAAACAAAAGCTCTCAAGAGTTCTGATTCTGCTAAGGGTCCTACCAGTGAGCACTCTGAAGGAGAAGTTCTGTTGACCACCAGTCATGGCAGACTGAGGTCCAGCTGCAAGGATTTGTGTTTAGGCTGCACAGGGCCATTTAACCCGCTTAAAAGTCTCCCAGCTGAGCATTCTGGGGCTTTTGCTTTTTAAAACTTCTTCACTCCCCTCAGCCCCGGGAATGTGCTTTCAGTTACAGGCAAGAATTTTGTGTCTCCAACTTGCAAACTTTGTGGACAGTACCCTGTTTGTTTGATTCAGGTAACACTGATTGTTTTCTGGAATTTATTTATAATTTTAGGATGACATCAGCAATAACAAATAACTCATTTAGAACTATTGCGTTTCAAATCTCTATTGAATATTTACCTTACAATGTGTACTGTGCATAGAGAAGACTGAGAATTGACTGAGCAGTGTCTTGGTCTGTGAGGAGTTCTTAAAGGAGAGGAGACATGGTATGAAGGGCCTGATGTCCTAGCAGAAAGGATAAAAGAGAACTTGCTTTGAAAATTCAAGGAATGATACTAGATTTTGACAATGCCTGGAGCTGATAGGTTCTGGACTCCACTTTCAGAGATGAACAAGATATGTTCAGAGGAAGCTGGCATCAGAAGCTGTAGAAACCAGTCCTGTGATACAAGGTATCATAAGGAATATTTGAAGCTATTAGGTTCACATGTATTAAATTTACAAACGGATAGAATAATTGCTCATATGAAGTGAAAAGGTCACCAGTAATATCAGGTAATCCCATTTTTTAAAGTGCTATGTAATTGTAGGTGAAATTATGCAGAGAATTTTGAATGAGAGTTTCCCAAATTTCTAAAATATTTTGTTAACATTATCAGAAGAAAGCTATGAAAATTCTTTGTTTAGATAGACTAATCTCTATGCTAGACACACAGAGCTGGTGTATAGCCAAGTGATCCCACCCAGCAGGTTCCCACTCTTTCCCTGCAGGTCCCAAGAGGTGGCTACCTCTTCTCTACTCTCTGTTGTGGTCCCAGGGCTAAACTCAGGGACTCAACCATCACTCTCTGAAATTCTGCACTTGGAAAGTGATGTATTGTGTCATAGTCAAGAGAATGATTTCCACTACATGGCTCCCCCCAAACATTGAGACTTGCAGAATTGGGTTTACTCTCATAGCAAGACTGTGAAGGTGGCAACTGATTGTGGCCTCTTTGGCAGACAGACCCATGGAGCCCTGCAGTGCTCCTGCTATTTCTCAAAGGGCACCAGAGGGCAGTGGGTAGCTCCTTATGGAAAACACTGCAAGGAGATCCAACTAGTCAATCCTAAAGGAAATCAATCCTGAATATTCATTAGAAGGACTGAGGCCGACGCGAAAACTCCTGTAGTTTGGCACCAGATGAGTAGAACCAACTTATTGAAAAACACCCTGATGCTAGGGAAGATTGAAGGCGGGAGGACAAGGGGACGACAGAGGATGAGATGGCTGGATGGCATCATTGACACAATGGACATGAGTTTGCGTAGCATCCGGTAGTTGGTGATGTACAGGGAAGCCTAGTGTGCTGCAGTCCATGCGGTTGCAACGAGTCAGACACCACTGAGCCACTGAACTGACTGACTGACCCATTCAAAAGAGTCCTTTTCAAGGTAAACTTCCTCAGAACATGTTTGATAACCTTAAGAGAATTTCTTTAAAATATATTGGCATGCTTTTCATCTCCAGTTTCATTTGGAAATTAGTGAAAAGCCATTACAAGGAACACATGTAAGGTGAGCCACTGTTTGAAGGTTGTCCCTTGTGACACATATGTGGCTCAGTCGCTCAGTTAAGGCCAACTTTTTGTGATCCCATGGACTACAGACCAGACTCCTCTGTCCATAGGATATTCCTGGCAAGAGTACTGGAGAAGGTTGCCATTTCCTACTCCAGAGGCCTCTTCTTGACTTAGGGAAGGAACCTGTATCTCATGTGTTTCCTGCATTGGAAGGTGGGTTCTTTTCCACTGCACCAGCTGGATATCGATGGGTGAAATTCTGCTCCCGCCCCTTTGTTTCTTCTCTCCACCTCATCCATCTAAAGGTAACGATCTCTCTGAAACTCCTTTGCAAAATCTAGGTAACATTATCAGAGATAGTTCTCAGTCATGTTGATCCTTCCTTGTGATGTCAGTGTTTGTGTAGCAAATCATCAGCTCCTATGACACTGGGTATGTCCCTGACTCCTGGGAGACAGCGTTCACGTGGACAGTAGGTCTCAGTGGGAGTCAGTCCAGGGGGAGGTCTGCTCAGCACAGCCAAGGCCAGCCCACATTTTCTTCTATCCCCAAAGAACTGAGAATGCTTCATTCCCCACCACGTATCTGCCCCACCCCCAGGGAACTTGGCTAAAATCCTGTATATGCTGAGGAAGCATCAGGGTCAGAAGAATGAACAGTGGATTTAATCATTGTGAGATAGAGATGAGGTTCTGTGTTTTCAGTTCTTATATTTATGTGTCTTGATTCACTCTTTGATTATTTTAAATTTTAATTGTAACATCATTCTTTACAATGCTGTTAGTTTCTGCTGTGCAGCAAGGTGAATCAGTTATATATATATACCCTCTTATTTTAGATTCTATTCCCATGTTGGTTATTACAAAGACCTGAATAGAGTTCCCTGTGTTCTCCAGTAGATCTTTAACTATTTTATGTATAGTAAAGTGTATTTGTCAATCCTAACTTATCCTTCACCCTTCTTTGGTAACCATATGTATGTTCTCTACATCTGAGACTCTATTTCTTTAAATAGGTTTACATGTACCATTCTTTGAAATTCCATATGTAAGTGACATCATATGATATTAGTCTCTCTATATCAGTCTTCACTCAGTATGACAGTCTCTAGGATCATCTATGTTGCACACTTAGCATTATTTTTTTCTTTTTAAGAGACAGTAATATTTCATTGTAAATATGAGCCACATACTCTTTATCTATTCCTCCAATGAGGAACATTTAGTTGCTTCTGTATTCTGGCTATTGTAATTAGTGCTGCAACAGACTTTGGGGATCATGTATCTTTTTCAATTATGGTTTTCTCTGGATATATGCCCAAGAGTAAGATTACTGTATCGTATGACAAGTCTTATTTTTATTATTTTAAGAATCGTCATACTGTCAGACACAACTGAGTGACTGAACTGAACTGATACTGTTTTCCATTGTGGCTGTACCAATCTATATTCTCACCAACAATGTATGAGGCTTCCCTTTTCTCCACACCCTCTCCAGCATTTATTGTTTGTAGATTTTTTGATGATGGCCATTCTGACTGGTATGAGCTGATACCTCATTGTACTTTTGATTTGTATTTCTCTAATCCTTAGTGATGTTCAGTGTCTTTTCATGTTCCTCTTGGCCACCTGTATGCCTTCTTTGGAGAAATGTGTATTTAGGTCTTCCACCTATTTTTTGATTGCAGATATTAATTTTTTTTTTAATGTGGAGCTGCAAGAGCTCTTGCATATTTTGAAGATTAATCCTGTGTTGCTCACTTCGTTTGCAGATATGTTCTTCCTTTCTTTGGGCTCTTTTCATTTTGGGAGAACACTGTAGCCCAGGGGTCAGTTTTTAAGTTTGATTAGGTTTCAGTTTTTAAATTTTGTGTTTATTTTCTTCACTCTGGGAAGTGGCTTATAGAAGATCTTTCTGCAATTTATGTCAGAGTGTGTTCTGCCTATGTTTTTCTCTTATGATTTTATAGTGCCTAGTCTTATATTTAGGTCTATAATACACTTGGAGTTTATATTTATGTGTGGTGTAAGAGATTGTTCTGATTTTATTCTTTTACATGAAACTGTCCAGTTTTCACAGCACCATTTATTGAAGACCTGTCTTTTCTCCATTGTATATTCTTGTCTCTTTTGTCATAGATAAGGTGAAAATAGGTGTGTAGGTTTCTCTCTGGATATGTCTCTTGATTCATTTTCCAGTTAGCCTTTATAAACCTTGTTTACACAGCTCCAGCCACATCATAAGAAATGCTGAGCTGGATGAAACACAAACTGGAATCAAGATTGCTGGGAGAAATATCAATAACCTCAGACATGCAGATAAAACCACACCTACAGCAGAAAGAGAAAAATTAAAGTGCCCCTTGATGAAAGTAAAAGAGGAGAGTGGAAAAGTGGCTTGAAGCTCAACATTCAGGAGATTAAGATCACAGCATCCGGTCCCATCACTTCATGGCAAATAGATGAGGACACAGAGATACACTACATTTTGGGCCCCAGAATCCCTGCAGATGGTGACTGCAGCCATGAAGTTAAAAGACACTTGCTCTTATGGAAAAGGTTTGACCAACCTAGACAACATGTGTAAAAGCAGAGGCATTAGTTTCCCAAAACAGGTCCATCTAGTCAAAGCTGTGGTTTTTCCAGTAGTCCTGTATGGATGTGAGAGTTGGATTATTAAGAAAGCTGAGCACTGGAGAATTGATGCTTTTGAACTGTGGTGTTGAAGAAGACTTTTGAGAGTCCTTGGACTGAAGGGAGATCCAATGAGTCCATCTCAAAGGCAATCAGTTCTGAATATTTGGTGGAAGGATTGATGCCAAAACTGAAACTCCAGTACTTTGGCCACCTGATGTGAAGAGCTGCCTCATTCAAAACAACCCTGATGCTGGGAAAGATTGAAGTTGGGAAGAGAAGGGATCAACAGAGGATGAGACAGTTGGATGGCATCACCAACTCAATGGACATGAGTTTGAGTAAAGTCCTGGAGTTGGTGATGAATAGGAAGGTCTGCCGTGCTGAAGTCCACGGGGTCACAAAGAGTCGGACATGACTGAGTGACTGAGCTGAACTGAGCCTCATTCCTTGGCATATGGGTGTTAAGTTCTCCCAGCATCGTTTTGGGGAATACTGTCTTTTGTCCATTGAATGAGGCAGCTCTTCACACATTGCTTTTCTTGCTCAAAATTGGTTTGCAGCTTGGGCATTAATTAGGTATTAATTAGTGAATTTTAGTTAGTTCAGTAGTGAATTTTAGGATAGGTTTTTTGTTTTAGGTGGCATTTTTATTTCTGTGGGGTTTTGATAGGGATTGAATTACAATTGTATATTACAGAGGCTGATATATGGAAATCTTAACAGTGGTAAATCTTCTAATCCATGAAAATAGAATTTGTGTCATACACTTTATTTGCAGCGTTTGGAAGGTTTCAATGTGCAAATCTTCACCTCCTGAGTTAACTATTCAGTGCTGTGCTTAGCTGCTCAGTCATGTCTGATTCTCTGCAACCCCATGGACTGTTGCCTGCCAGGCTCCTCTGTCCATGGGGATTCTCCAGGCAAGAATACTGGAGTGGGTGGCCATGCCCATCTCCAGGGGATCTTCCCATCCCTGGGATCAAACTCAGTTCTCCCGCATTGCAGGCTGATTCTTTACCATCTGAGCTCTCAGGGAAGCTCAGTAATTTATTCTTTCTGATGTATTTGTACATGCAGTCATTTTCTTAATTTCTTTCGAACTGATCCTCTTACTGCACAGAAATGCAAGTGAATTTCAGTGTTAATTTTTCTACCATGTTACTTTGCTGAATTCATTTATTATTTATAACATTTTTTGTGGTGTCCTTAGGATTTCTACTTATGAAATCATGTCACATGTGAACATAGATAATTCTACTTCCATTTTTCCTCTTTGCATGTTGGTGATTTATGCATTAATTCAACTTATTTTCCTATATGTCTTTGCTGACAGGCATGTCTAAAACTACAAGTACCATTGCTTAGAAGTAGTAAAACCCAGAATTCTTACATGCTTCCTGAAGTCAAAGGAAAGATGTTCCATGTTTCACCAATGACTGTGATGTTGGCTATGGGTTTTACATGGATGGCATTATTATGTCATGATAATTTCCCTCAAATTTAATTTGTCAGGTGATTTTAGCACAAAAGGTGTTTATTTTATTCAACTCTTTTTTTCTATTAAATGAGATGAACATGGTTTTTTCCCCTTTATTCTGTTAATGTGTGTGCTATCCAGATGCATTTTAATAGGTTGAGGCATTCTTGCATTCCAAAAAGAAATCCCACTTGTTCATGGTGTATAATTCTTATTATTTGCTGTTGCTGCAGCTAAGTCGTGTCCGAGTCTGTGTGACCCAACATATGGCAGCCCACCAGGCTCTGCCGTCCCTGGGATTCTCCAGGCCAGAAACCTGGAGTGGGTTGTCATAGATAGCTATAAATGATTATTATATAAAGAGATATATATGCACTTCCAACTTCTGCTCAGGCTTCCAGAATCCTGGAAGGGCAGCAGGTGATGGCGAGGACATTGCACTGAACCATAGAGATTTGTTCTTCTTTTTAGTCATTGATGACTGATACTACTGCTCCATGAGTGTTGTTTCACACAGTCAATGACTGTCTGACTTAGACCTGCATCCACCCATCTCCTCCCTCTGTTTCTCACCCTCTACTCCTTCCTTCTGAGATTCACTCACTTCTTCCTTCAATACACCATTCCTCATTCTCAGTGAGAGCCTAAGAGAGGCAAATACTGTAGTCTTTTTCACCTGAAAATATTCTTTATTTGTTTTTATTCGTAAGTGATAGTTCGTGTGTTAGTAGCTCAATCATGTCTGACTCTTTGTGACCTCATAGACTGTAATTCAGCAGCATCCTCTCTCCTTGGAATTCTCCTGTAGGTTGCCATTTCTTTCTCCAGGGGATCTTTCCAACCCAGGGCTTAAAGCTGGGTCTCCTGCATTGCAGGCAGGGAGTTTAGAGTGAAAAATTCAGACTGTTTCTGCACAAGGAACCACAGAGCCCCATTTGTCCACTAGAGGGCACTGTCTGACTGAGGCCTGCATCCAACCATCTGCTGCCTCTGTGTTTTTCTGCCAATGACAACCACAGTGCCCCATTTAAAAGGGGCCCTTTCCTAGGTAGTCTTCATCAGGAAATGGCAATGAACTCCAGTAATCCTGCTTGGAGTATCCGATGGATGGGAGAGCTTGGTGAGATAGAGCCCATGGCGTCACAAAGAGTCGGACATGACTGAGCAACACACACACACACACACATACAGACACACACACACACACACACGATGTTTTGGAAAAAGTCAAAATCCAGGACAAGTATAAATGGAAGGTGAGCCTGTGACTGGAAGTTTTCCCTTGTGACACATTACAAGCATTTTAAATTCCGTGTGTAAACCCCCAATCACTGTCCACCTCTGTCCCCTCCTTCCTTCATTCATTTATAAACACCTGTCTATGAAAAATATATTTTCACAATCTGTGTAATGTGTTAGACATACTTTTCAATCATGTTGCCCCTTCTTTCTGATTTGAATATTTGGGTGACCCTCTGTTTATGATATCTAATCCCTTAAATCTCTTTGTCACTCCCACTGTATAATTGTAAGGGACTTGATTGTAGGTCATATCTGAATGGTCTAGTGATTTTCTCTACTTTCTTCAATTTAAGCCTGAATTTTTTAATAGGAGCTCATGATCTGAGCCACAGTCAGCTCCTAGTCTTGTTTTTGCTGACTCTGTAGAGCTTCTCCCTCTTCGGCTGCAAAAAATATTATCAATCTGATTTTTGTATTGACCACCTGCTGATGTCCATGGATAGAGTCATGTGTTGTGCTGTTGTAAACGGGTGTTTTCTGTGACCAGCATGTTCTCTTGACAAAACTCTGTTAGTCTTGGCCCTGGTTCATTTTGCACTACAAGGCCAAACTTGCCTATTATTCTGGATATCCCTTGACTTCCTCTTTTGCATTCCAATTCTTTATGATGAAAAGGACATCTTTTCCTTTCCTTTTTTCTTTTTTAGTGTTAGTTCAAGAACTTCTTTTAGGTCTTCAGAGAACCGGTCAACTTCAGCATCTTTGGCAGTAGTGTTTGGGGCATAGACTAGGATTACTCTGATATTGAATGCTTTGCCTTGGACATGAACAGAGATCATTTTGCCTTTTATGAGACTGCACCCAAGTGCTGCATTTTGGACTCTTTTGTTGACTACAAGGCCTGCTCCATTTCTTCTAAGGGATTCTTGCCCACAGTAGCAGATGTAATGGTCATCTGAATTAAATTCATACATTCCAGTCCATTTTACTTCACTGATTGCTGAGATGTCGATGTTCACTCTTGCCATCTTCTGCTTGACCAAATCCAATTTACCTTGATTCATGAACCTAACATTTCAGGTTCCTATGCAATACTGTTCGATACTGCATGGAACTTTACTTTCACCACCAGACACATTCACAATTAAGCATCATTTCTGCTTTGGCCCAGCCAATTCTTTCCCTCTGGAGCTGCTATAGTTGCCCTTCACTCTTTCCCAGTTTAGCATACTGAATGCCTTCTGACCTGAGGGGCTCATTTCTCAGTGTCATATCCTTTTTTACCTTTTCTTACTGTTTATTGTGTTCTCTAGACAAGAATACTGAAGTTGGTTGTCATTTCATTCCCTCGTGGACCATATATTTTCAGCACTCTTCATTATGCCCCATCCATCTTGGGTGACTCTGTATACCATGGCTGATGGCTTCACTGAATTGTGAAAACCCCTTCATCACTACAAGGCTGTGATCCATTCCAGTACCAAACTGTTTTGATTACTATAGCTTTGCAGTATGTTTTGAAATCAGTAATGGTATTCTCCAATATTACATTTTCTTCTTTTGACTGTTTGGCTATTTTGGGGTCTATTAGTTGTGAAGTGTTTTAAGATAGGCATTTGGGTTTAGGGTAGAGTTTTGATCAGGATTGCACTGTAATTGGAAATTGTGATGGTTAGTATTAAGATATTAGCAATAAGTCTTCTAGTGCATGAAAACAGGATTTGTGTCATTTAATATCTTCAAAAAGTTTGACATTTCACTGTGCAAGTCTTCACTTTTTTTGTTCAGTTAATCACTAAGTAGTTTATTCTTCCTGAAACAAATGTAAACAAAACTGTTTTCTTAATTTCCTTTTCACGTTGATCATCAATGTACAGAAGTGCCAGTGATTTTCAGCTTTGAATTGGTGAATGTCCTTGATACTTTGCTGAATTAATTTTTTTACTTATAACATTTTTTTGTGTGTGGCATACTAAGGATTTCTACATTTGAGATCATGTCATGGGTGGACATAGATAATTCTACCTCTTTTCAGATTGAAATGTCACTGATTTATCTGTCTGTTTGTATGTCTATCTTTCGTGACTGTTATCGCTAAAACTCTCAGGGTTGTGTTGCATAGAAGTGGCAAAACCTAGCATTCTTATCAAAGGAAACATTTTCAGTCTTCATCACTGCCTGTGATGTTGGCTGTGAGTTTTACTTGTCTGTGTGTGCTCAGTTGTGTCCAACACTTCATGACATTTTGCACTCTAGCCCACCAGGCTTCTCTGTCCATGGGACTCTCTAGTCAAGAGTAGTGGAATAGGTTGACGTTTTGTCCTCTAGGGGATCTTCCTGATCCAGGGATTGGACCTCTGTCTCTTGCATTTCCTGCTTTGCATGCAGATTCTTACTGCTGAGCCATCAGGGACTTCAATTTTATGTTGTTAGTTTCCTCCAAGTGTTATTTGTCAAGTTTTTTTTTTTAATTATGAAAAATTTTTGAATTTTTAAAATTGCCCTCTCTGTGTTAAATGAGATCATGGTTTTCCCCTACATTATGTGAATGTGGTGCATTGTTGCTTGCTTGCTAAAGCACTTCAGTCGTGTCCTACTCTGTGCGACCCCCATGGGCCACAGCCCACCAGGCTCCTCTGTCCACATGATTCACTAGGCAAGAACACTTGCGTGGGTTGCCATTTCCTTCTCCAACGTGGTGAATGATACCAATGCATTTTACAATGATGACACATTCTTGCATTCCAGGAAAAATCGCACTTGTGTATATTGTACAATTCTTATTATATGGAATGATATAAATGATTACTTTTATATGGATATATACAGATAGACAGACAGACAGATAGATAGATAGATAGATAGATAGATAGATAGACAGACAGACAGACAGACAGACAGACAGAAAGATATACACACATGCTCACAACTTCAGCTGTGGCTTCCTAAACCCTGGTAGAGTGGCAGGTGGCCAAGACGCAGCACTGGATCACAGAAGTTAGTGCTTCTCATTTCCAATGATCATTATCACTACTGATCCATGGGTGTTGTTTCACACAGTCAGTGACTATCTGACTTAGACTTGCATCTGTCCATCTCCTGCCCCCATGTCTCACTGCACTACTTCCTTCTGGGACTCACTCAAACTACATCCTTCTTCACTCTTGGTGAGAGCCTGAGAGAGGCAAATGTTCATAGTCTGAAAATGTTTTCATCTGAAATTTTTCTTATTTTGCTTTTATTCTTGAGTGAGAGTTTATAAAGAAAATTCTACAGACTGTTTCTGTGATGTTTCGTTTGACATCTGAAGCTGTTTTCCCTTGTATTCCCTGCTACCTTGTGACTGGTGATTGCTCTAATGTTGGGTCTCACTTGGTCTGCCTTCCTTGCTCTCTGATAAAGTTTCCAATTGTCTTTAATATTACACAGACCTTGACTATAGGGTGAGGTTTAAGGAACCTCCGTAATGTTCTCCATTATGGGTGTGTTTCATAGTGTCTTATTCACTGATTGTTCAAGTAGTGACTTTTAGGACTTTAACAGATTTATAGGAATTTCTTTTATAAGGTAGTCAAATTATTCTATTTCATGAAGCACTTGAGGTCTAATCCCCCCATGGTAGTCTCTGCTGACCTTCGTTCATGGTGCCATAAAATCATGTTTTGCTGATACTGGATTCTTGCTGCTTTGTAGGCTTTGATATGTATATAAATATGTTTTGTTGTTGTTGTTGTTGTTGTTGTTTTTGCTCATGTGATGGATCCAAAATTTCTACCTGTTGCCAATTATGTTAAGTGTTACTTTGGTTTTCAGTCAGGAAAGGAATTTTAATTTTCTCAAATGCATTCCAGGGCCTATGGAGAAGAACATTTAGAATTCTTCTTAAGTATCATTTCCTTCATGTTCCTCCCAACACAAAGATGTCACTTATCAGTCCAGTGAAAATAAAACATCCCCCAGTCCCTGCCTTCACCCTCTTCCTTTGCTTAGTGATATCCATAGCAATTATAGTCAGACACTGGCTGCCTGAATCAGAGGCTGTTTTATTTTTTCTGGGCTGCTGTAACAAATACCATAGACCAAGTAGTATGTGAACAGCAGAAATGTACTTCTTAACAGTTATAGGTGCTGAGAAATCCAGGATTAAGGTGAATGCAGATTCCATGACTAGAGAGGGACCACTTTCTGGTTCATAGGAGGATTGTTTTCAATGCACTCCCACCTGTCAGAAGAGAGGACGGTCTCTTCCAGGCCTGTTTTGCAAGAGCACTCATCTGCCTTGAGGGTTCTGCCTCTGGCTTAATCACATCCACTGGCCACACCTCCTCATACCATCACCTTAGAGGTTGAAATTTCAGCATATGAATGACTCCTGAGGGCCCTGCGCATGCTCAGTACAGGAACAGAGGAACCCACATCTGCCCCTTTCCCAGGAGGGCTCCGTGCATGCACTGTGCAGGGGCTAAATGAGGACCCACTGCTATTTGAAGTATTTTTTATATGTCAGTGATTTTTATCTGTCTCGTCTACTTTGAAAATATATTTTTACATCTGTCACTTACTATAACCTCATTTGTCTCCTTTTTCCTTTATGGAAACTGTGCTTTGCTTTGTTTTTCCAATAAATCTTGAATTTGTTATTTATTTAGCAAGATTGAAGTTACACAGAACAATCGGTCAACCTAGGAATAGAAGCGAAAATTTGACACATTGGAAATGAAGGGTGAATTAAACATGGAAAACCTAAAATTACCAGTTGGAAAGTACATACTCTGCTTCATTGGTACAACTAAATGCTGTGTTTTCTAAAAGGAAAGTATTATTTTTCTATATGGAAATAAATGAACCCTGTGAAACCAATAAAAATTAATATACTATGAATAAATCTAGAAAACCTGAATAAAACTGAATTATGAAAAGATACTGAACAATTTCATACCTATAAATTTGACATGATAGACTACATGAATAATTTTCTGAACAACAAAAATTACCAAATTTCAACCTAGAGTGGACAGAACTTCAAACAGACCACTTTTGTAACATTATTTTAACATTTGCTCAAACATTCATTTAGGGATGGCCTGAGGAACTGATTCCTTTGAACCGTTGGAAAACTGCAATTTATTTTACAAAGGTACTTTTACCCTTGCATTAGTATCAATAAAAAAAAAATCCCCAATTTTAGAACTGTGCCTTGTTTAAGTTTAAAATGTATATGTGAAAACTCCTGACAATATAGAGCTTACTTATTTTATACATAGAAGTTTTTGTCTCTTAATCCTTTAACCCATCTTGTCTCTCTACTCCTCACCACTATCAACTATGCGTTTGTTCCTTATATCTGTGAGTGTGTTTCTTTTTGATTACTTCCTGTTTCCGTTTTATTTTTATTTATTTATTTATTTAGTCCCTGCCACATAGCTTGCAGGATTCTAGTTCCCCAAGGAGAGAGCAAACCCAGGCCCCCTGCAGTGCGTGTGTGGAGTCCTAACCACTAGATCACCAGGGATTTTACTGTTTTGTTTTCAGGAGTCCAGAAATAAATGATAACATACAGTAAGTATTTGTATTTTTTGATTTATTTCACTAAGCATAAATATCCTCCGGATCCATCCATGTTTTACAAATGGCAAATTTTCACGCTTTTCTGTAGGTGAGTGGTATCCCATTGTGTGTGTGTAATTTATTTTAATCAACTCATATGCTGCTGGGCATTTAGATTGCTTCCACATCTTGGTTATTGTAAATAATGTGGTTCAAATATTCGAGTCCATGTATATTTTTGAATTGGTGTTTTTATTTTCTTCAGATATGTATGCCTAGATTGAAATTGCTGTATCACGAGGTAATTTTAGTTTTAGTGTTTTGAAGACCCTACATACTGTTTTGCATACTGGCTGTACCATTCTACCTTCCCACCAACAGCGTCTAAAGTTCTTTTCTCTCCACATCCTCCCCAGCATTTTA
>JAGTXW010001436.1:431737-445850 GCA_020226075.1 Hydropotes inermis
GATGATAGCATGTGGTCAGTGATACTGCATTGCAGTTTGGATTTGCATTTTTCTAGTGATTTAAAATGCTGAGCATCTTTTCATGTGCCCTTTGATCATTTGTATTTCTTCTTTGAAAGAACGTCTATTTAGATTTCCGCCCTTTGTAAAAGGAGATTTATTTTGTTTGCTATTAAGTTGTATGAGTTCTTTTGTAATTTAATTTTTATTTCATACTGGAAAATAGTTGATTTACAATATGGTATTAGTTTCCAGTATACAACAAAGTGATCGAGTTATATATATTCATAGATCTATTCTTTTTCATATTCTTTCCCTTATAAATTATTACAGAATACTGTGGAGAGTTCCCTGGGCTATATAGTAGTTCCTTGTTCATTATTTTACATATAGTAGTGTATGTGTATTAATCTCAACCTCCTAAATTATCCTTCCCTTCACTTGTCCCATTTGGTAATCCTAAATTTAATTTAAAATTTGTGTATCAGTTTCTATTTTGTGAATAATTTCATGTGTATCACTTCTTAGAGTCTACATATTAGCAGTATCATAAGATATTTGTCTTTCTCTGTCGTCTGACTTCACTTCTCTGATCATCTGCAGGTCCATCCAAGTTGCTACATATGGCATCATTTCATTCTTTTTATGGATTAGTAGTATTCCATTGTGTATATGCACCACATCTTCTTTATCCAATTGTCAGTGGACATTTAACTTGCTTCCACATCTTAGGCATTGTAACTAGTAGTGCATTATCCTTTCAATTGACAGCTTTCTCCCAGGATATGTCCAGGAGTGGGATTGCTGAATCATGAGGTAGTCTTGTTTTTGAAGTGCCTTCATCGTCTTTTCCATACTGGGAACACCAGTACCAGTACACTGTTGCCAACAACAGTGTTCAAGCATTTCTTTATCTCCACATCCTTGCTAGCATTATTTGTGTTCTTCTTGATGATGGCTATTTTGGTAGATGTCAGAGGATAAATTCTGTTGGTGTGGATTTGCATTTCTTTGATGATTACAGATGTAAAGCATCATTTTCTGTGACTGTTTGCCATCTGTATGTCTTCTTTGGAAAAAATGTCTATTGAGACCATTGGGCCTTTTTTAAATAAAGTTCTTTTTTTTGTTTGCTTTTCAGTTGTATAAACTTTTTACATATTTTAGACACTAGCCCCTTACAAAATATATGAATTGCAAATATTTTCTTCTAATGTATTTCATTTCATTTCTCTCTGTTTTATTATGTTGACCTCTGCTATAATTCCAGCTGTTACTATTTGCTTTTCTTTTGTGTTTAGAATCAGATCAAAAAATCATTTCTGAGACAGCTGTTAAAGAGGTTTCTACCTCTTTTTTCTAGTTCTGTGGTTTCAGGTCTTCTAATCAAGGCTTAAAGCATTTTGAGTTATGTTCTCTGCATATTGTAAGATAGTGGTCCAGTTTGGTGGTTTTGCATGTAACTGTACAGTTTTCCCAACATCATTTATTGCAGAGACTGTCCTTAGCTACTTTTTATATTTTTGGCTTGTTTGTTGTTGGAGAAGGGAATTGCAAACCACTTCAGTATTCTTGCCTTGAGAATCCTATGAGCAGTATGAAAAGCAAAAATATATGATACTGAAAGATGAACTCCCAAGCTCAGTAGGTGCTCAATATGCTACTGGAGAAATAACTCCAGAAAGAATGAAGAGATGGCACCAATGCAGAAACAACTCCCAGTCCTGGATGGGACTGGTGATGGGAGTAAAGTCTGATGTGATAAAGAACAGTATTGCAAAGGAAACTGGAATGTTAGGTCCATGACTCAGTGTAAATTGACAGTGGTCAAAAAGGAGATGGCAAGAGTGTACATTGACATTTTAGGGATCGGTGAACTAAAATGGACTGGAATGGGTGAATTTAATTGAAATTATCATTACATCTACTACTGTGGGCAAGAATCCCTTAGAAGAAATGGAGTATCCATCATAGTTAGCCAAAGAGTCTGAAATGGTGTGCTTGGGTGCAATCTCAAAAATAACAGAGTGGTTTAAGGACAGGAACATAAAGGCCACAGAGATGGGATGGTCAGGTCTGTGTGGCAGACGACAGGCTGTGAGCAGCAGTTTCTCCCTGGGCCTCTGTGTATCCAGCCTGAGATGCTGAGCCTGCTGGGCTATGAGCCCCGTGAAGGTAGCTGTGTCGTCAAATCCTGTACTGTGGTTATGTTTGTGGACAGTGGGGCCAGATGATGTCCAGTCTGTCAAACCAGCTCCAGCCCCTGCTAGCTTTAATGTCTTGTGTCACAGTGTCTTGATCTCCTTGGCCAAAGCTGAGACCCCTTTCATTAGATATGCTTTGGGAATTAGAAACCCTGAGATCTTATTAAGCTGTTAACTATTCCTCCTTACCAGGGCAGTTTTATTCTGGCCTACCACAGTGAACACTCTGATACATTCACACATGCACATTCACCCAGACATTTAATATGGACTGTGGGTTGGAATTAGAAGAGGGACACACAGGAGAACAGTAATAAGATGAACCAACAGAGACTGGAGGCACTGCCTGCCTGAGACACGGACTCTAATATTTTCCAGGTCTTCGCCCACCTATGTCTTACGACATCCTAAGAAGTCTATGCAGGCATCATCCCGGGTGGGCAGGTGGGGACCCAGACAGGCTTTGAGAGGCAAGGACTCATCCAGGATGGAGAATAGGTATGAAACGGGAGGTGTGTCTGGGCCCAGGTCTGTCAACTCAGAGCTGCACACACAGCCTGCCCAGGAGCTGTGTGGAGGGCTGTGTGGTGCAACTGAGTGAGGCCCGGGGCTGCGTGGATGAAGGATGAGTGGTCGTGATCCTGAGGGCTATGTGCAGGGCTGTCAACTGTCAACCCAAGGAAGGGGCCCCCAGGTGGTGAAGTCACTTCATCAATGGCAGACCCTAATGGAACTCGGAACCCTGTAATCAGGCACCCACCTTCTAGCAACAATGCCACAGCCAGTAGGGGCTCACTTGGCTGGAGAGCCTTCATCCAGAAGGATGGTCTACAGCTGTGTCTCGACTGACCAGGGCTTCTGCTTCAGGAAACCGTGGAGGGAGATGTTTTTCAGATGTTTCAGGTGGTATAGTGCTCAACCTGGATGCCTCTGGAACTTTACCAGGAGGGCACCTAAGGTAACCTCGGGCAATCTAGAGCTGGCCACACCAGGACTGGCCTCCACTGGGAGCCCTTCCTGGGCAGCACCACATGCCCTCATCTCCATGTGCAGGGAAGGGGGACTTGAGGGGAGGTTCTCCCTCTGGGCAGGAGCAAGTTGGCGGGCACGTGGTGACCTGGGGTCCTGTCATGGTCACACCTAAGGACGGGCTGTCAGCAGGGAAATAGGATGCCTGATGTGCTTTCATTGAAGAGGGAGGGACTCCATTTTCTGAATGACTGCCTGAGGAAGTGTGATTGCGGGATGTGAAGGGCTGGCAGAAACCTGGATCCCACATAACTTCGGGTTCCTACTGAAGGCAGAGATCTGGCAGCTTCTCCTGGAAAAGAGGAAAGAGTCCAGGAGATCTGTGGACGAGGCTGGGATGTTGTGAGAAGCATCTGGGAGGCCAGAGCTCAGAGTGAGCCCCCATGAGAGTCCACACCCATCCTCTCTCCATTAAAGCCCTGCCTGCACCTCCGAACCTGGGACTGAGAGCACATTTTGTGGTGTACTCACTGTCTGGTGGAACCTCAGCTGTGATGCCCAGCTGATGCCCAAAGTATCAACTGATCCCTCACTGGTGAAGGATGAGTGTCAGTGGCAGGAAGAGAGCCAGACAGTTCCCTCGCTGATGAGACAGCCTTTAGATGTAGCAGGTAAATCTGAAGTGTTAGGAGGCCCGCAGGAAGACTGTGCAGATGACAGGGTCTGCCTGTGCCGTCCTGGGCCAGATACTCCTGAGAATGCTTCGTGTTCCTGAGTAGACGCCCGGCCTGCCCTGGCAGTGCTGACACCAGGGACCGGGGCAGGAGGAGGGTCAGTGCACTTTGTCAGGCTGCACTCAGGAAGCAGACAGATGGTCACGCCATGGATCAAGGGCTGCCACTTGAGCAGGCTCGTTTGTGGCCCCTCCCCTGTGTTTTTTATTTCTTATCTGTCTTTCATATTTTTTGGAACCCTGATGTAAGATGTTTTTATCTTTCCTTGTCTCACAGGTGTTTTGTTTCTCTCCATTTCTGAGTTATTTGTAAGGACTCAGACAAATCCGAAATTACCCCCATTTCTCAGTGAGATTCCTTGCATACTTTTTGGCTTTTGAATTGTGTGTCTTTTTATATATTTACGATACGAACCCTTATTGGACATAACAATTGCCAATTTCCTCTCCTTTTCATACTTCATTTCTCATTTTATTGACGGTTCCCCATGGTGAGGCTTTCGAGTTTGATGTACTCACCCTCTTTCACTTTTCCTTTCACTTCTTTTGCTTTTGGAATTAAAACCAACCTTCATTGCCATGACTGATGTACAGGGACACAGTAATGCTTCCTTTCTAGGAGCTAAATGGTTTCATTAGTTCTGTTCAATCTTTTAATCCAGTAGAAATTGGATAGCCTTAGATCCCAGAATCCTCTAACCACCCTTCACTATTTGCAGGCAGTGTTCCTCTGGCATCTAGAGAGTGAGCACAGATATGTACAGACATACACACACCCAAGCACAATGAATACGAAAAGGACTGTGGGTTGGCATCAGAAGAGGGGCAGATAGGAGAACAATAATAAGACGAACCTACAGGGGCTGGAGGCACTGCCTGCCTGAGACACGGACTCCCATATTTTCCAGGTCTTGTCCCTACTATGTCTGAGGACATCCCTAGAAATCCATGTGGCCATCAGCCCTGTTATGCATCTGGGGAAACTCACATGCTTTGAGAGAAAGGGACTCATTCAGGACGGAGAACAGGTTGAAAATGGGAGGTGAGTCTGGGCCCAGGTATGTCAACCAAGAGCTGCACACACAACCTGAGCAGGAGCTGTGTGGATGGCTGTGTGGTGCTACTGAGTGAGGCCCAGGGCTGCGTGGATGAGGGATGAGCGGTCAGCATCCTGAGGGCTATGTGCAGAGCTGTCAACTGTCAATCCCAGGAAGGGGCCCCCGGGTGGTAAAGTCACTTCCTCGATGGCAGACCCTAAGAGAACTCGGAACCCTGCAAACATTCACACAACTTATAGCAACAGCACCACAGCCAGTTGGGGCTCACTTGACTGGAGAGTCTTCACTCAGATGCATGTTCTCCAGCTGTGTCTTGACTGACCAGGGATTCTGCTTCAGCAACCCCTTGAGGGAGAGGTTTTGCAGATGTTTCAGTTGGTACAGTGCTCAACACGGGTGCCTCTGGTACTTTACCAGGAGGGCACCTAAGGTAACCCCAGGCAATCTAGAGCTGGCTGCACCAGGCAATGCCGCCACTGGGAGCCCTCTCTAGGAAGCGCCAGGTGCCCTCATTTCCATGTGTGGGAAAGTGGGACTTGAGGGGACATTCTCCCTCTGAGCAGAAGCAGGATGTTGGGCACGTGGTGACCTGGGAGTCCTGTCACGGTCACACCGGAGGACGGGCTGTCAGCAGGGAAATAGAATCCCTGAGGTGCATTCATTGAAGAGTGAGGGACACCATTATCTGAATGACTGCCTGAGGAAGTGCGATTTTGGCATGGGGAGGGCTGGCAGAATCCTGGATCCCACATAACTTCGGGTTCCTACTGAAGGCAGGGATCTGGCAGCTTCTCCTGGAAAAGTGGAAATGAGTCCAGAAGATCTGTGGACGATGCTGGGATGTTATGAGAAGCATCTGGGAGGCCAGAGCTCAGAGTCAGCCCCCATGAGAGTCCACACCCATCCTCTCTCCATCAAAGCCCTGCCCCCACCCCGAACTTGGGACCGAGATCACATGGTGTGGTGTGCTCACTGTCTGCTGGAACCTCAGCTGGGATGTCCAGCTGGTGCTCAAAGGATCCAGTGACACCTGAGCCCTCGCTGGTAAAGGATGAGTGTTAGAGGCAGGAGGAGAACCAGGCAGTTCTCTCGCTGATGCAGCAGCCTTTAGATGTAGGACGTAAATCTGAGGTGTTAGGAGACCCACAGGAAGCCTGGGCAGCTCACAGAGACTGTGCCCTCCTGGGACAAATACTCCTGAGAACGCTTCGTGTTCCTGAGTAGATGCCCGGCCTGCCCTGGCAGTGATGACACCATGGTGCGGGGCAGTGGGAGGGTCAGTGCACTATGTCAGGCTGCCCTCAGGAAGTGGACAGATGGTCACGCCATGGATCAAGGGCTGTCACTTGAGCAGGCTCGTTTATGGCCCCTCCCCTGTGTCTTTTTTTCTTATCTGTCACTAATATTTTTTGGAACCCTGACATAAGATGCATATAGCTTTCCTTGTCTCACAGGTGTTTTGTTTCTCTTCATTTCTGAGGTATTTGTAAGGCTGCAGACAAATCTGAAATTACCCCCATTTCTCAGTGAGATTCCTTGCATGCTTTGTTGCTTTTGAATTGTGTGTCTTTTTATGTACTTTGGATAGGAACCCTTATTGGACATGACAATTGCGAACATATTCTCCATTTCATACATCAATTCTCATTTTATTGATGGTGCCCTGTGGTGAGGCTTTCAAGTTTGATGGACACACTCTTGTTCGCTTTTCCTTTCACTTCTTTTCCTTTTGGAATTACTCCCAAATTTCATTGCCAAGACTGATGTACAGGAACAAAGTACCCCTTCCATTCTAGGAGCTAAATGGTTTAAGTAGTTCTGTTCAAGCTTTTAATCCATCAGAAACTGTATAACCTTACATCCTAGCATTTGCTTACCATTCTTCACTGTTTGGGGGCAGTGTTCCTCTGGCGTCTAAAGAGTGAGCGCACATACCGACACACACACAGACACCCAAACACAGTGAATACGAAAAGGACTGTGGGTTCTCATCAGAAGAGGGACAGATAGGAGAAGGGTAATAAAATGAACCTACAGAGGCTTGAGGCACTGCCTGCCTGAGACATGGACTCCCATATTTTCCAGGTCTTGTCCCACCTATGTCTGAGTATATCCCTAGAAGTCCATGCGGTCGTCAGCCCGGGTGTGCAGCTGGGGACACAGACAGGCTTTGAGAGAAAGGGACTCATTCAGGATGGAGAACCGGTGGGAAACGGGAGGTGAGTCTGGGCCCAGGTCTGTCAACTCAGAGCTGCACACACAGCCTGCCCGGGAACTCTGTGGAGGGTTATGTTGTTCAATTGAGTGAGGCCCGGAGCTGCGTGGTTGACGGATGAGCGGTCAGAATCCTGAGGGCTATGTGCAGGGCTGTGAACTGTCAATCCAAGGAACGGGCCCCCGGGTGGTGAAGTCATGTCCTCGATGGCAGACCCTAAGAAACCTCGGAAACCTGTAACTGGGCACCCACCTTTTGACAACAGCCCCACAGCCAGTTGGGGCTCACTTGGCTGGAGAATCTTCATCCAGAAGGATGGTCTCCAGCTGTGTCTCGACTGACCAGGGATTCTGCTGCAGGAAACCCTGGAGGGAGAGGTTTTTCAGAAGTTTCAGGTGGTTCAGTGCTCAACATGGATGCCTCTTGACCTTTACCAGGAGGGCACCTGAGGTAACACCTGGCAATCTAGAGCTGGCCACACCAGGCCTGGCCGCCACTGGGAGCCCTCCTTGGGCAGCCCAGATGCCCTCATCTCCGTGTGGGTGAAAATGGGACTTGAGGGGAGGTATCCCTCTTGACAGGAGCAGGTTGGTGGGCACGTTGTGACTTGGGGTCCTGTCAGAATCACACCTGAAGACAGGCTGAAAGTAGGGAAATAGGACCCTTGAGATGCTTTCATTGGAGAGCGAGTGACTCCATTTTCTGAATGACTGCCTGAAGAAGTGCGATTGTGGCATGGGGAGGGCTGGCAGAATCCTGGATCGCACATAACTTCGGGTTCCTAATGAAGGCAGAGATCTGGCAGTTTCTCCTGGAAAAGAGGAAAGGAGTCTATATATATCTATATTTATAAATCTCTATATCTAACTTGAAACCCATTCTAACTTCTATCACATCCACTGTATATGTCATCCAAGCCACTTTTTCGAAGATACAACACCGATTCTGTAGGATATCACAGGTGGAATAGGTATGCCATCATATGCACTATACATGACATCATATCCACGCTTTATGACAACAACCCTCAGTATTCATGACATCATATGCACTATATTTGACATGTCATCTACTGTGTATGATATCACATTCACTATATGTGTGACATCACACAATGCCTGTATCTCTGACATCACACACTCTATGGTTATGACATATCCACTTTATATGGCATCACACACAGTGTTATGACAACACAACCATTGTGTAACTTCACAGCCACCATGTCTGACATCACCCCCACTGTATCTGTGTCATCACACCCATTGGATAAATTTTATCAAACCCAGTGTATGTATGACATCACAGCCACTATGTTTATGACATCATATACACCACATGTGACATCACATCCACAATTTAGGATATGACACCACTTTATGTATGACATCAGCTCCACTCTATCTGACCTCACTTCCACTGTATCTGTGTCATCACACCCACCCTATTGATGATATTACAGCCACTATATGTATGACCTCACATCCAGTATAGCTGTGAGATCACATCCACTATATTTTTGACATAATATACACTAAGTATGACATCACAACACAATGTGTTGATGACGCAACACTCGGCATATGTATGACATCCTTTGCACTGCAGATGACAATGCACCCACTCTATCACACCAAACTTCCGTATTTATGATGTCACATCCACTTCAGGCAGGACAGCACAGCCCCTGTATCAGACATCACACCCACTGTATCTATGTCATCACACCGTCTCCACTGACATCTCACACACTTTTGTATGACATCAAACCCACCTTCTGTGTGACATCATATGAACTGTATATAACATCACACCCAATCCTTATGTCATCACACTAATCTACTTATGACATCACAGCCTCTATATATGAATCCACATCCAGTTTGAGGGCAACATATACACTTAACATGTGACATCACAGAAACTATCTGTGTCATCACAGACACTGTATAGACTACATCACACCCACTCTTTTTATGACATCACACTCGCCACATGTGTAGCATCATTTGCATTATACAAGATATCACATCCTCTCTTTTTGACCTCAAACCACCATTTTGACGACATCACACCCACTATATTATACATCGTGTCCACTGTATCTGTGTCATCACACCAACTCTTTCACAGTCACTATACGTATGATATCACATCAGTATATGTGAGACATTCTGTCCACTATATTTATGATATTGTACTCACTATGTATGACAACACAACCCTGTGAGTTGATTACACCACACTCGGCATATGTATGACATCATTTGCACTACAGAAGACATCACATCCACTCTATCACACCAAGCCACAGTCTTCATGACTTTACATCCACTTCAGGCATGACATCACAACCCCTGTATCAGACATCACAGCAGCTGTATCTTTGTCATCACAACCTCTCCACTGAAATCACACCCACTTTGTATGACATCACACCCACTATATGTGTGACATCATACGCACTATATATAACCTCATATCCACTGTTATGTCATCACACTAGTGTACTAATGACAGCAGAACCTTGACATATGAAACCACATCCAATATGCAGGTCAAAATGTACACTATCCATGTGACATCACAGGCAGTAGTCCGTGTCATCACACCCACTGTATTGAGAACATCACACCATCTCTTTGCATGACATCACACTCGGCATAGGTATAGCATCTTTGCACTATAGAAGACATTACATCCTCACATTATGAAATCAAACCACCATTTTTATGATATCACACCCACTTATTAAACATCGTATTGATGCTATTTCTGTCACCACATCCACTATTTTGATGATATCACACCAACTGTATTTATGAGATCTCATCCTATATATATATGTCGACATCATATTCATTGTATACAACAACATATTCACTATATTTTACCATAACAGCGACTGTACCTTTGTCTCACATCCACTCTTTCCATGATATCACACCCTTTGTATACATGACATCTCACCCACTATATTTGATACCACAGCCACTGCATCTGTCTGGTCACACCTGCTCTATTGATGCCATCACAAAAATTATGGAAGTCATCACATTGGCACATGTATGACATTGTACACAGTGTATATCACATCTCATTCACACTATATGACATCAATCCTAAGTATTTATGACATCATAAACACTGCATTCATGACATCAGATCTCCTCTATATGACATCACATCCACTCTTTAGGACATCACACAACTTTATGTATGACATCAAGTCCACTGTATCTGGCCTCATGTCCACTGTATCTGTGTCATCACACCCACCCTATCGATGACACCACAGCCAATATATTGATGGTATCACATCCAGTGTATCTGTGACATCATATCCCCTATATTTATGAAATAATATCCACTAAGTAGACATCACAAGACTCTGTGTTGATGACACCACGTTCAGCATATGTGTGACATCCTTTGCACTGCAGATGACATCTCATCCACTCTATCACCCCAAACCACAGTATTTATGATGTCACATCCACTTCAGGCATGACATCACACCCCCTGTATCAGATATTGCATCCACTTTATCTTTGTCATCACAATCTCTCCACTGATATCACACCCACTTTTAAAAGACATCACACCCACCTTCTGTGTGACATCATATGCACTATATATAACATCACATCCAATCCTTATGTCATCACACTACCCTACTTATGACATCACAACCTCTATATATGAAACCACATCCAGTATGTAGGGCAACATATACACTATACAAGAGACATCACAGCCACTATCTGTGTCCTCACACCCACTGTATAGTCAACATCACACCCACTCATTGTATGACATCACACTCGCCATATGTGTGGCATCATTTGCACTATACAAGACATCACATCCTCACTTTATGACCTCAAACCACAATATTTATATCATCACACCCACTATATTTGATATTGTGTCCACTGTATCTGTGTCATCACATCCACTGTATTGGTGATATCACACCAACTGTATTCCTGAGATCACATCCGCTATAATTCACGACATCATATACATTGGATATGACATGACAGTCACTGTATGACATCATAACCACTGCATTCATGATATTAGATTCCCTACATATGACATCACCTCCAGGTTTTATGACATCTCGTCCCCTATACCTGTAACATCACAGACACTATGTTTGTGAATACATGTCAACTCTATTTAACATTAAACACAGGGTGCTAAGACAATACAACCACTATATCTGAAATCACAATTTTCATATATGTATCTGTGTGATCACACACACTGCACAGATGATATAACATGCACTGTATTTACAGTGCATGGCACCTATTATATTTATGGCACAATATGCACTGCATTTGACATCTCACCCACGATTTATGACAACACAGCACTCTATCCATTAATCAGTCTATTATATCTCATATCAAACTGATTATATCTGAAGGCACAACCAATGTTTTTCTCTCATAACAGCCAGAATATCGCTCATATAGCTCCCATTTTATATATGATAACACAGGCACAATATATATGACATCATATGAATACATATGATATCACATCCAATCTTTAAGTTATCACACCATGCTATGACATTCACACATACTGTATTCCTGTCACCACACCCTGAATACCTGTCATCACATCCACTGTAGCTGAGCTATTACTTACAGTGTATTGATTATAGCACATCAGCAATATGTGTGATATCAAACCCACTATATATATGGCATCATATTATTTCTATGTGTCATCACAAACTCTCTTTATGACATCACAAGACTGTATTCATTACATCACGTCCGCTCTATTCCTGACATCAGACCCACTGTATATGACATGGCATACACTCTACTTGTGACATCAGAGCCACTGTAACTATGACAAGACCTACTATGTTTTTGACATTATATTCAGGGTATATGACATCTCACATGGTGAATGAAGGACAACACAACGACTGTATCTGACATGATACCCACTGTATCTGTGAAATCAAACCCACTTGATTGATGACATCAAACCCTATGTACATATGAAATCACACCCACTGCATGTATGACACCATAGGCACTTTATATGACATCACTAACACTCTTGCTGACAAGACACCATTGTTTGTATGTCATGGCATACACTCTATTTATGACATCATATGTATTATATATGATGTCACCCATATTGTGTGTATGACTACCTATCCCCTATGTCTGACTTGAAACCCATTAAAACTGCCATCTCATCCACTCTATATGACATCAAAAACTCTCTTTCGAAGACATCACACCTACTGTGTAAGACATCACAGGTGGCAAATGTATGCCTTCATATGCATTATACATGACATCATATCCACACTTTATGACAACAACCCTTACTATTTATGACATCATATGCACTATATTCATTATATCACAAACATTATATATGACATCTCATCTACTCTGTATGATGTCACATTCACTATGTGTGTTACATCACACAATGACACTATTTTTGACATCAAACACTATATGTTTATGACATATTCACATTATATGGCATCACACACAGTGTTATCACCACACAACCATTGTGTGCATTCACAGCCAATATGCCTGACATTACACTTAGTGAATTTTTGACATTACACACAATGGAACAATTTTATGAAAAGAAGAGAAGGTATGTCATCACAGCGGCTATATGTATGACACCATATGCACTACATATGACATCATATCCACTCTTTATGACCTCACACCACTTTATTTGTGACGTCATGTCCACTGTGTCTAGCAACACATCCATTCTATCTGACCTCACGTCCACTGTACCTGTGTAGTCACCCCCACTCTCTCAATGATATCACAGCCACCCTATGTATTATATCACATACAGTATACATGTTACATCCTATCCACTATATTTATGACATCATATCCACTATGTATGACAACACAACACTGTGTGTTGTTGATATGACACTCGGCATATGTGTGACATCATTTGCACTACAGATGATATCACATCAACTCTATCACACCAAACCACAGTATTTATGATTACACATGCCCTTCAGGCATGGCATCACACCCACTGTATCAGACATCACACCCACTGTATCTTTGTCATCACAACCTCTGCACTGATATCATACCCAATTTTGCATGACATCATAACAACTATATGTGTGACATAATATGCTCTCTATATAACATCATATCACCTCCTTATGTCATCACACTACTGTACTTATGACATCACAGCCTCTATATAAGAAACCACATCCAGTATGTAGGGCAACATATACACTATACATGAGACATCACAGCCACTAATTTGTGTCATCACTCTAACTCTATTCACAACATCACAAACACTCTGACATCACACTCGGATAATATATGGCATCTTTTGCACTGTACAAGGCATCACATCCTTACTTTATGACCTCAAGTAACCATTTTTATGACATCACACCCACTATATTGTGCATCGTATCCACTGTATCTGTGTCATCACACCCAGGGTATCAATTATAACACGCCCGCTCTCTTTTTGATATCACACACACTATACATGCGACATCATATTAAGTATGCATGCAATCACAACAAATGTTTATGACATGATACCCCTCTATGTATAGCATCATGACATGACATACACTCTACTTGTGACATCACAGCCACTGTAACTATGACAAGACACCTACTATGATTTTGACATTATACTCAGTGTATAAGACATCTTACAAACACTGCATTCATGACATCAGATCTCCTCTATATAACATCACATCCACTCTTTTGGATATCACACCACTTTATGTATGTCATCGAGTCCACTGTATCTGACCTCACGTCCACTGTATCTGTGTCATCACACCCACCCCATTGATGACATCACAGCCACTATATGGATGGTGTCACATCCAGTTTATCTGTGACATCATATC
>JAGTXW010001442.1:69933-82096 GCA_020226075.1 Hydropotes inermis
TTTACAATCCACATTAATAAACATCATCAGATACTTCTATAATATAATTTGCCTGTGACTGGGTCTTACTGATTATTGCTGCCTCTGCAACACTTCCTGGCAGATGAAAGTCACTGAAGAAATGCTTGTAAGATGGGTTTGATTAAAATAACATGGATAAAGTACAGGGCATATAGTAGGGCATTAACAGATGTTAGATTTACTTTCTGCTAAGGAAGATTTCAGCAAACTTTTTTTCTGTAAAGTGCCAAATAGTCACTACTATAGACTTTGCTCCTCAGTTCTACTGTAGCAGTGTGAAAGCAGCTATAGATAATACATAAATAAACCAACATGGCTGTGTTTCCATAAAACTTTATTTACAAAAACAGGTGGAGATTTGATCCTCCATTTGATCCTCCTCTAGCCCATGCTCCAGAGGATGCACATGTGTATTACCCATAGCCTTTATTCCATATGCTTAACATTAGCTTGACTCAAAATGGTTAGAACAGAGAGAACTCTTTCACATGGGGAGCATTCTCAGACATTCAGGGAGAATGCTCCTCTGAAGAATGTTTTTCTATGACTTGATAATCATACAGACAGAATAAATCCTCTAGAGGAAAAGATTCATAACCAGAATCGACCCCTCTTGCCATCACTATCCTGTTATTCTTCTTTCTCATTCCTTTTGTTTCCTCCTGCGTCTTCCCCACCACGTCCACTCTTCACACCTCTGTCTGTACACAGAATGTCACATCACCCTTCCCTTGCCTGCTGCCCAACCAAACATCGGTGCCATTTCTTCATAATAATAGAGTCTGAAACTTTAAAAGGAGAAGTAAAAAAAAAAGATTTCTGAGCAATTAAAACCTGATATCTCAGTATCTATGCAGTGATGTCCACATATTTTCTTCATTAGAATGGAAATCCTCAAGACCTATTTATTCTTACTTTGCTTTTAAGTAAAGTGAATGTACGCAGTTTCTAGTCTTTTTTGTTGTTACAGATGATAAGTAGGGTCAGCAGACTTTAAAGGCAGCTTCAGGCAAAGACAGAGTGAAACAGGAAGAGGGGCAGCTCAGATGGTGCAGCTGAAGGGAGAAAGTGAGAAATCACACAAAACAGACAGACTCAGGCACTGAGAGCGAAACTTATACCATTTGGAACCTTCTAGAGGGAAACTGAAGTGATTCAGTATGCATATGAGTGTTCATAATGATGATTCTGTCTCAGGAAGTGATAGTTCAATTATGTGCAAATACTATGCAATTAGTTTTTTAAAAAAGGAAATTAGTAAAATAACTCACATAAGCTACTCTCTAAAATGTCAAATTAAAATTTAAAAACCAGTTTTGATCTTTAGATGCTTGTATCTTAGTTACTTGGAGAAAAATAAATTTATGAGTAGCAAATCCTCATCTTTAGACATCTCAAGTGTAAGACCATCATCTTCTTTCTTGAGCACTCCAGAATTCTCAGAGTCTTTCTCCAATACATGTTCTAATTTATCATCAGAGGAACCATTTGTGATTAACATAATAAATAAAATGCATTCATTTCACTGATGAGGAAGCCAAGGGTAAGTAGCTCCTTTACACATAGGAGATGTTATCATCTAATATTTGCCCAGACTACTACTGACAATATCAATAACCTAGTCTAACTTTTTCTCTCTCTCTAGTGCCAATAAACCTTTGGAAATGTGGCTGAATGGCAACAATTAAATGATTAAATCACTGTAATAGTATATTGCAAATAATTGTTTTGAATAAATTCTGTGGGGTTTTTTTGTTTTTTTTTTTTTTGGTTCAGAAAAGATTTTGGAGGTAGAAATATCTGTTCATTAAATATTTATAGACAATCAACCATGGGTATTAGGTATGAAGATATACACATGAGCAAGACAAAATTTCTAGCCTCTAGTACTGCATAGCTTAAATCCATGGTTCTATATAGGGATGGTTTTATGACCTATGGGAAGTTTGGCAATATCTGGAGATACTTTTGATTTTCATAACAAGGTGGTAGGATAGTGGGAAGGTATAGATACATTTGGTATCTATAGGCCAGGGCTCTTAAACCTCACAAATGGCAGAGGACAGCCCCCTTCCCCTCTACAACAGTGGATTATTAGGCCCCAAATATGAAAAGTTCCCAAGTTTAGAAATCCTGGCTTAGATCAGAAGGGGAAAGAGTTACAAAACAATGTGGTCTTATAGGCATCCATAACAGACTACTATAATTAGTCTGTTATGGATCGCTATAAGAACCTAAATAAATAACTACATCTGATTGGGCAGGTTAGGGAAAGTTTCATGAGAACAATGTCTGTGGACTGTCTAAAAGAATGGTTGCAAATGAAGACCTCAGAGGAACATGTATGCTAAAGAGCTCGAACCTAATTTGGGGGTCAGTGTTTCTCAAAAGGACTTTCAGAGACTCCTAAGGTGTGTGGGGTACCAACAGAGGAAAGGGGAGCATTACACACAAACACAAATACATGCATGAATTTCTGTGATCAAAGATTGAGCAAAGCTAACTTAACCAAAGTCAAACAGAATCCTTTGCTGTAAGACTTCTTGGAGACTTACGATGTGGCTTTTTAAGAAGGGGATACAGAATTCTGCATTTCCAAATTGAATTTTACCAGGTAACTTTTTTTTTTTTTTTTAAGAAAGGCATCTCTTGGGATTGGTGTTGCATGGACCACAGCTTTGAAAAACAGTTTTAGATAACAGGAGTTCATTTTAGGAGTTAACCAGGGGAAATAGTCTGAGCACATATTTAGTTTTGGAGGCTAAGTGGTAACTGTGGGCAACAAGGGTGGGAAAGAGAAATGGGCAACAGGGATTCTAGTTAGCAGATTATCACAACTGTTAATGGAAAATGGTCAAGTTCCCGTGTTAAGGTTGTGACTCAGAGGATGGTTTGGAAGGACTGGAATTCATAGCCTAACCAGACTTGAAGATATTCATCCAGATGAGAGCAATCCACGTTATTCCTCAACTCCTGCCCTTACTTTCTCCTGTTAATTTATTTCATCCACGGAATAATGTCCATCTATTAGTAAAATTATAGCATAAAAGACATACTTCTGAAGTATGTACTAGGTTTGGGATTTTGACCTACAATGGACCTAAAGCTAAGACTCCACCAGGCACAGTTCTCATCCACCAGGGCAGGAGTGAAACCAGTATCTGTAAGCAGAGCAGGCGGCCTCTATGGACTGCAGCCCTGCATGTTTGTGCAACGCACCATCTTCAGTTTCCAGGGACCCTGAATGGTGGGAAGTTTGGCAGTTCATGCCTCACTGAGCTCCTTGCTATATGAGGAGCTCCAAAGTTACTGAATAGTCCACACTGAACCATAAATTATAGGGTAGTTATTTCTTAGTTATTTAGCAGTTACAGTGCAATTAGTTCCACTTAATGTCAACTTTTGCCAATACGTCTTCCATTAGGCTGAAAATTATAGCTTGGTTCTATAACAGCCGTAATGTTCAAGCAGCTTCCAGACTCCAGCTCACATCTGGGAGGGGAAGGCAGCAAGGAAACTGCTAAGAAGACAGAGTTGCTTTGTATGTGGATGTATGATCCTCATCCCTAATTCAGAAACCATCCACTGACAAACTCACAGCCCTCTTCCGCATCAGTGATTGAGCGAGAGGGTCAAAGCAGCACAGTGCCCACAGCTGGGAGGTGTGGTGGGGCTTATGGAGGATAGGATTACACTTGTCAGTGCTGAGTTTCCAGGGTCTGATGACGTGAAACCCAGACTGTGCCACTCCCTGGGTACAGAGAAAATTTGGACTAGTTCAGATTTGTTATTGGTTCAGAGTTTGTCCACAGATCATTACTTTCACTAGACTACTTTCTCACCAAGGCTACAAGGGAATTACATGAACAAGACTTTCTTTGTTATTATCCCAAATTAAGACAGCCCAAATATTGTTTATGTTATAGGATACAATTTTAAAGAAACAAGGATCAGTATTCAATATATATACCTGAATTCATCCATACAATGGAGTGATGTTTTACAAAGCAGTTGTTATTTTAGAGGAATATCTTGGCTTGATCTTCAGAATGCTTTTGGGTCATTTGCTAAAAACTCAATCATAGCACCTGTTTGTTAAGTACTTACTGCGTGCCAAGTATGATACTAATCATTTCTTTTTTCTCATTTCATCATCACAACAACTTCAGACGGTTTATATCTCACGATAATTTATCATTTATAGATAAGAACTCTAACTACTGGATTCCCCATGGAGTACTCTTTTAACCCAGGTCTTCTAGAACCCCAAATCCATACTACTTATAATCTTATAATGCTATTTCTTTGATATTTATTGGTAACCATACAAGACAAGCCAGGATAACAAAGCCAGATAAACAAAGTGATCCTAGGGTAGAAATGGAAGGAGGAGGCTCCAAAATGACATATTTGTCAGACTTATTTCACTTAGCTTAATCTTCTCCAAGTTCATCCATGCTGCTGCATATGGCCAAACTACATTCTTCTTTCTGGCTGAATAGTGCTCCACCATAACCTACTCTTTGTCCATTCAATAGATGATGGACACAGATGCTTCCATATTTTGGTATATAAATAATACTGCTATGAACATTGGGGTGAATGGATCTTTTTGAATTAATCTTTTCTTTCTTTTTTTTTTTTTTTTTTTTTGATATCTACCCAGGAGTGAAATTGCTGGGTCATAAGTCAGACAGAGAAAGACAAATACTGTATGCTATCACATGTGCATGGAATCTAAAAAATAAGACAAACTAGAGAAATGACAAGAAGGAAATAGGCACTCAGATGTGGGGAACAAACGAGTAGTTACCAGTGGGGAGAGGGAAAGCCTTGGGGTAAAGAATGAAGAGTCACAGACTATCCTGTGTAGAATAAGTAAGCTGCGAGGTTATAATACATAATGCAGGGAAGAGAAACCAATATTTTATAATAGCCATAAACAGTATAACCTTTAAAATTGCGAATCCCTATGTCATACCCTATAATATATGTGATATTGTACATCAACTATATCTCAATAAAAAGTACCTTGTTTTTAAGTATTTTAAAAAGAATAGGCAAAATAACATATCTGCTTGTGGGTAGATACATACCCACTGTGTGGGTACACAGTGCAAATTATAGACTGACTCTGAAACGGTTCACCAGCAGGACGTCTGGCCTGAATGACACCAGCTTGGTCGGCGTGCGTGACTTCGGCACAGAAGGTCAGCAAGAGACTGAACTTCACTTTCGTGGTTTCCTTTGCTTGTGCGTCTCTTGCTAACCTTGTGCCATCTGGCCTTGAAATAGAACTCACCCAGCTCACTGCTTCCCTTTACTTTGCCAGGGAGAGATGATCAGCCTTTCCATGAATCTATTAATAAGTTTAACTTTCTTAAAGTTAACTCCTCCATGAGTACTTTAGAGCAAATGCTGAGTCCAGTATTATACTTTACAACTCAGGCATGCTAAGTAATACATGGTATACTGCTGGGGTAATAGAAACTTAGTAATGAGTTGGCACCAAAGGGAACATGTAATCTCCCCCATAACACGTGTCTGTTCAGTTCATCTGAGCTGACTCATTGGTAAACACCTTGATGCTGGGAAAGACTGAGAGCATGAGAAGGGCATGAGGCAAAGAGGATGAGATGGTTGGATGGCATCATCAACTCAGTGGACGTGAGCTGAGCAAACCATGGGCGATGGTGAAGGACAGAGAAGCCTGGCGTCCTGCAGTCCATAGGATTGCAAAGAGCCAGACATGACTGAGCCACTGAAAAACAACAACAATCAGTTTTTAGAACCTATAAAGGCATCCGTGCCCTATTTGATAAATTCTTTACCTTAAAAATGCCCTAAGGCAATTTTACATTCTAATTAAAGAAAGATTGCGCAGCAACTGGTGAAAGTGGCTCATATGGTAGATGTTAAGTGTTGAAAAGGAGCTTGACCTTAGACAGTTCAGGGCGCAACCAACATGTGACAGGAAGAAGGAAGTAGTTTGGATTGTAGCTTGTACCTTTCACTTTTGTTTAAAAAGTTGTGCCTAGATCTGTTCATAATTTAACAGCTTTATCTTCTCAGGATGAATTCAGGGCCGTACTAATGAGGTGACCTCTGTTCGCCGAGATACAGGACTGGTTGTTAAAGACTCAGAAAATGCCTGTGCGCTTATGGGAGAGCGGGGATGAGCTGGCTCAGATGTTTTGAGTTCAGAGATCTACAACTGTTTGAAAACCCAGGGAACTGAATGGGAATAAAATTGTCCACATCAAACAAAACTTGTCCATGGCTTTTGTGCCCAGTCTGATCCTTTGGAGTATCAAAGAAATCCTTTCCCTCTATGGACAAACTAACCACATATAAATCAATAAAAGAAGAGGCAGAGATAAGAAAGTTTGCCAGATTCAAGCAAGCAGAGAGAGCAAGGGCTGGGGAGGGTCCAAGGGAAGGTGCCCGGGGTGGGGAAAGAGGGAGGAACACTGGAGGGAGATCACGGGGCGTTAAAGGGACGGAACACCGGGCAGCGGAAATCGTGGGTGAGAAACGGGAGTTAATGGAGGGGCAGGAGAGCGGAGAGAGGCAGAGCAAGGGAAAGACTCGACTGGGAAGACGGGAAGAGCTGGCCCCTGACGCCCTTCGGTGTGTGCCTACAGCCTGTTCCCGGCACGGCTCGCAGAGGGAGTGTCTCCTGAGACGTCTCCATCCCGGCCCGCTGAGTTCCGCCCAGCGCCTACCGCACTCCCGGCACCGGCCCTGGCCCTAAAGACAGCGCCGAACAAGCCAGTGCCCTGCGCCGCGGGCAGACGGCAGAAGGGTCGTCAAGCAGACCGCAGGGGCCGGTGAGGTGTGAACTCCGAGAGGGATTCTCACGGCCTATGACAGCACAGACTAGGACAGCGACTTCACCTCGCCCAGGAGAAACCGAGGGTTGGCAGGGGGACTGCAGAAGTGAAAAGACAGGAGAGTTGGAGAAAGGCTAGCGTTTTGTCGTTCCTGGGTCTTTAGGATATTTATTTATTTGGCCGTGCCACATCTCAGCTGCCACGTGCGGAATCTTTCACTGTGGCCCGCGGGCCCTCTAGCCGCTGGGCACGAGCTTAGCGGCTCCACAGCACGTGGGCTCTTGGCCCCCTGAGCAGAGGCTGAATGCACGTTCTCTGCGTTGCAAGGCAGGATCTTAACCACCCGGCCGCCAGGGAAGTCCTGTTGTTGCTGCTTATGCTGGTGTCGGTGAGGAAGACGAAGGCGATCGTGGCAACAGCCGGTGTTTATTCTCCAGGCGCTGGGGGCTATTGCTGGGCTTGGCTCAGACGGTAAAGCGCCTGCCTGCAATGCAGGAGACCTTGGTTGGACCCCTGGGTCGGGAAGATCCCCTGGAGAAGGGAATGGCAACCCACTCCAGGACTCTTGCCCAGAAAACTCCATGGACAGAGGAGCCTTGTAGGCTACAGCCCATGGGGTCGCAAAGATTCGGACATGACGGAGCGACCTCACTTCACTTGTGTCTGTTGTTATCTTTGCAGACCTAGGCTCTGCCCAGATGCCATCTCATGTCAGCGAAGACGTTTTTGCATCTGGATTCGGGCATTTGAAGTTGAGGCAATTCCCTTAAGACTGTGGTCTTTCACTCCCTGGAGGTGCGGAGGAGGGGAGAAGAGGGCAGGAAAGAATGGAATGAGGAGATGAGAGAGGGTGTGAGGTAGATAGAGAACAAAGGGAAGGAGGAAGCCGAGGAGGGAAGACCTGCAGAAGGTGGGTGAGTGGGGAGCGTGCAGCAGATGGAAGGGTAAAGGGGAAGGTCATGAGACAAGGAGCCAAGATAGTCCTTGGAAGGTTCCTGCCGGAGCGACGATAGCAGTGAGGAAAGGGTCAGAGTGGGTGTGGATGACGAGGACACACGTAAGAACTCTGCTGTGGACTGAGGATCCGGAGAGTCTGCAGTGGAAGAGATGGACAGAAAGGGGCAGTGAGAGAGGGAGGGGGAAGAGGCAGGACTGAGAGAGCCCTGGAGTCAAATGGCAGCCAGAAAAGGCCTTCCTGACCCTACCGAACTGGCCCACGTGGACACTGACCTTGGATTCCCCCGGCTCTGGCCCCTCCGCAGAAGCCAGAGCTCTCTCTGTCCCTGATGGTCCTCACAACAGGGAGAGGTGCACACAGAGACTCGAGGCTGTGTTTCTCTCTGGCCCATATTAGCGCTCTGAACACATGTTGCCTGTCCTGCAGTCATTTGGAAAGGGGTCCTATCACAGTGAGGACAGAGGAAAGAAGGCAAGGCTGTGTGCTGTGGAGAGGCAGACAGAAGGGCAACAAGGAGATCCTGGCTCCAAACATAAGCAAGTTTTCAAGACCAACTGTCTGATTTTATAGATGGAGAGACCCATCTATAAAAATGAAAGTCCTGTCTAGATCACTCAGCAAGTCGACTCCAGACTTCTGCCGAGTGAACACTCTGACTCCCATCTGTGATGGAGGGGAAGGGAAAAGAAAGACCTAGGGAATGCAGGGACCTGGGTAATTAAAACAGTGTGAAGGGCCAGCCTGCTCCTCTGCAGTTCCCAGTGGTATCCGCGCTTGCCTTCAGGTACCTCAAGTTCCCAGAGCTCAGGTTGTGAGCCTGCGGATGTAAGCAGGTGCTGCTATTTCTGGCCTACTCTCAACCTATTTTCAACTTCGGGATGCAGCCTCCCTCGATTGCCAGAGGGATTTGTGAAAATATGGATCTGCTGGTACTTCATTTCTTCCTTCCCCCACCGAGGCTCCCCTTCTGCAAGCCAAACCTCCCACTCTGTCTTATTCCTGCAGCTAAGGGGTGTTTGTACACCCCACCAGCTGTGGCTAGGACACTCCACTTTCTGAGTAGAATGAATTGCTCCGGCTTCTGCAGGAATACGTAGGAGGTAACCTCAAATAACCTCTCTGCATAGGCACTTTGGAGATCCCTAAACAGACACCAGTAAGCATCCTAGCACAAAACTGGGGCTTGATGTACGTGTTTAGGGCCAATGAATGAATGAATATTGAAGCACATATCCTCCATGAGGACCAAGATTTCTCCTAACACTTTACAGAAAGTGAGTGGCAGTGCCAAAAGCAGAAGGGGTTCTGGTCAGTGGGGGCAGGAATAGAGGTTAAGGACCATCCAATACAGCTATGTCATAATAAACCATGAAGGCAGCGCTTCACCTGTTTTTAGTCCCCATTCACACTAGTGAGTTCAGAAGGAATCAAGAGCATCCAGGCATAGGAAGACCTCCGAGACAGAAAGGAGTGTAGAGCAAGACTCTTTGGATCAACCAAAGAGGTCACTGCCCATGCAGTGAGGTAGGGCTGGGAGTGTGGTGGGAAATGTAGACTGAGCTAAGCAAAGCAGACTCATATAAGTGACAAGAAAGTCAACCCAATGAAGTCACCAAGCTGAATTTCTAAGAGCCAAGAAGGACACCAAGGACAAGAACAGTGGAGCAGGAGGATGCACGAGAGAAAAGAGAGTGATTGTGTGGGCTCCTCCAGAATCATCAAATGACACACAAAGGGAATGGCCAATGGGACCAGGAAATGCACTTGATATAGCAGTCAGAAGCTGTGTGGGAGGAAGGTGTTTGGAAGAGCAGCTGACGTCAGGGTGCTATTTGAAGAAGGGTTCCAGTCTGAGAGGAGGGGAAGGAAAGAGCTGACAGTAGGCAGTGGGCTGGCCTGTTTTGATACAAGGACAGTTGATGCCTGTGCTGAATGACCTCCGAGCTTGAGGAGGTGATCTTGATGGAATGGGGAGGGGCTGAAATGGTCTCTCTCACAAGAGGAATCTTCTCCCAAATCAGCCTAAATGTGGAGGAGTCAAAAGGCCATTCCAGAAGTGTTTGTTTCCCTAAAGTAACTATAAAAGGCAATCGATGTCCAAGAGTCGGTGGATCACTGTTTCATCGGAGGTAAGAGCTAGTGTGGTGCAATAAGCATTGGATAAATGGACTCTGCTTTTAGCACTATCTGAGATTTTGGGAGAAATCACCTCATATCTTGGTCTCAGTTTCCACATCTAAAAAATAATGACAGTGTTTTAGATGTTTTCTGAGGCCACTCTGAGTTTTTTTCTTTTATAAAAACAATTTTTTTTTTGCAAATTTTTAAAATATTCACAAAAAATTGGGGGGAGGTGATGCTGAAGCTGAATCTCCAATGCTTTGGCCAGCTGATGTGAAGAATTGACTCATTGGAAAAGACCCTGATGCTGGGAAAGATTGAAGACAGGAGAAGGAGACTACAGAGGATGAGACGGTTACATAGCATCACTGACACAACTGATAGGAATCCGAGCAAACTCTGGGAGATAGTGAAGGACGGGGAATCCTGACATGCTGCAGTCCATGGCGTCACAAAGAGTTGGACATGAGTTATCGCGTGAGCAACAACAACATTTGTCATTCTTTCTTTATGGGGGACATCCCTGGGGATAGAAAAGCCACATCTCTTCATTTAATTACTCTTCTCTGGATGAAAAAAGAGAGTCACTTCCAACAGGGAACCAGGAGGCTTAGGGGGGAAACTAGTTTAGCAAGGTCCTGGTAATTGCATAATCATTAGTTAGACTCTGAGATCCTTGAGAACCAAGCTAAATATTGAGGAGATTCTGGGTGCCTTCATACTTTCAGTCTCTTGCAAGTCCCCTTCCTCATATGCATAAGCAAAACGGGTTCTTTAACCAAGGTCAGGGTAAATTAACTGGACAGGGGCATGCTTTGCATTTGGCTGCAAGCCAACAGGGACTTAATCACCATTACATCCCATCCTGCGAACTCTGTGGCTAGGTAGGCTTCACATTCCTTTATGCACTCTCTTTCTGCAAATGCCTTTCCTTACAAAGAGCATTTCTAAAGGTTGAATACAGTGATTAGTGACACGTACACATTTAATCTTCTGCAACCTTTTCCTGTCTGGCTCCCCTCTGCGCTTTTGGTCCTTAGAGTTTTATGCTTGTATCAAGGAAATGTTTTCATCTGTCTCGCTGCTATTTTCTTTTCTGTCTTATAAATCCTTAAAGAAATGTAGTGAGTGAATTCAGCGAGAGGCTGGATGAATGGCTCCAGTGAGTGAGTTCTCTTTGTCTGAAGAGCAGTCTCTATACACAGAGAAGCAAATAGCATCTTCCAATTCTGTCAATGTGATTATTAAGCATTTATAGAGCTTTTCCCTCTCTCTCTATAACAGCTACAAGCAGTTAATTAGTTGGTTTTCACCCCAGAGTTGTAAAGATACACGATTCAATTTATCCAACCTTAGATTAAGCACATATTTGAACCTACGCACTCTGATGGAGTACCAAGGGTGCTTTGGCTTGGAGTCAAAAGCCCCAGGTTAACCTTTCAGACCAGCAGTTTTTAAGTGATGTGACCTAGTGCAAATCATTTCATGGTCCCAGGGTCAACACCAAGAAAGAATGCATATCAAGATGGCAACAGAGCATGGATTCTCAGTGATAACAGGATGTTATACTACCCTCGAGGGGTTAAAATTGCTTCCTATGGAGCAAAACAAAAAACAAAAAAGTATTTCTCCTTACATATAAAGCACAGGTTTACATTGTACAGAAATGGATGTATAGTATATGTGTAGTATTAAAATTTTATGAGGGGGAACAGCTAGAAAAATAAAGTCTAGAGAATCTCTGGGTAGAGGGCTGTGGCTAACAATAATGAAAAAAGTTGAGAAACCCTGCCATCAGAATAAAGGATGAGCCAGCCACTGAGCACGCAAGAAGTCCCAGCCCTCACGCGTCCATCAGTCCTCACAGCCCTGCAAGGAAACCGTGGCTGTGTTTATTTAATAAGAAGGTTCAGGATAGGACGTGAGGTAGCTCCCGCCCCTGACCTTGGACCTGGGGTAGCTCCTCTTGGCCTCCACCGAAGGTGAAAGAGGAGAGTGAAAAGTTGGCTTAAAGCTCAACATTCAGAAAACTAAGATCATGGCATCCGGTCCCATCACCTCATGGGAAATAGATGGGGAAACAGTGGAAACAGTGGCTGACTTTATTTTTCTGGGCTCCAAAATCACTGCAGATGGTGACTGCAGCCATGAAATTAAAAGACGCTTTCTCCTTGGAAGGAAAGTTATGACCAACCTAGACAGCATATTGAAAAGCAGAGACATTACTTTG
>JAGTXW010001444.1:28146-38440 GCA_020226075.1 Hydropotes inermis
TTGTGCAACTCTCTTCACAGCTCACACCTGCGGCCGTGCCTTCACGTGAGAAGTGTGAACCCGGGGCGACTTCCCTGGCGGCCCAGTGGCTAAGACGCTGAGCTCCCGTTGCAGGGGGCCTGGGTTTGATCCCTGGTCGGGGAACTAGATCCCACACGCTGCAATCAAGGCCCGGTGCTGGGCCCACAAAAAACACAAAGGTGAACACAGCACAAACCTGAACACAGGTCTGGGGACGTCTGCGCGTTTGGTAGCCTGCAGACAGCAGTGTGGGGGGCCTCGCTCGTCCCCAGCAGCGCGCAGCGGGAGTAGGTCTTGTGTTCCCGGGGTGGATGTGGGGCCCCAGGCTCTGCGCCTCTGTGTGGGGGCAGGAGCGGGAAACAGCGGCGGGGCGCGGGGGTGCAGCCCGCCGAGAATGGTGGTGGGGCCTCCACAGTGCCTGGCCCTTTAAGGACCTTTGAGGAGCTATATAATAAGGTCCACCTTGGAGGCCTGAGCGCCTTTCTGCCGTCCCAGCAGGGCAGAGAGGATGCAGGAGGTCATCGCCGGGCTGGAGTGGCTGGTCTTCGCCTTCGAGAAGGATGTGGAGACGCAGAAGGGCACTGGGCTCCTGCTTTTCCAGGGCATGGACAGTGAGTGTGGCCGGAAGCCCGAACCACACCCCCCCCACCGCCCCCAGTTTCCTCTCAGCTGCTCACCAGGGAGGTGTAGGACGGCTTGGGCCCACCGTCCTGTCCGGGACCCCCAGTGTAGCACCTTGCTTCTCAGGCACCCCCTGTACCCCCTCACATCCTCTCCAGGAAGCCAGAAAACAGGACTGGCTGCTGGGAAAGCGGAGACTCTAGAGGGGTCAGTTGAAAGAAGCTGGAACGACTCCATGGGCCGCCCGAGTGCCAGACCGGCCTTGGGCCCCCTGTCCATCATCTCCGCTGCAGAGTTCAGGGCGCTTAGCTGTTGAGTCTGCAGGCTGGTTCCCGGAGGCCAGCATCTAGGGGCCCAAGCCTGGGAGGCAGGAGGGAGAGGGGCTGGTGGGGTGGGCAGGGGGGAAGGCCCCCCTGGCAGCCACAGCATTCCCTCTGCCTTCTTCGCCCCAGAGTCAGGCTCAGCTGTGTGCACCTTCTTTGCTAAAGGGCTCTGTGAGAAAGGTGAGTGGGCAGAGGTGAGGGCTGGCAGGGGTTCAGCTTGGCCTGGACTGGGGTGCTGGATTTGCACGTGAGGAAAGGGAGGTGGGAAAGGGCAAGAGTTCATTATCGGGGCAAAGGGCAAATGGGTGGGGCCATCAAGGGGGCTACCCCCTACCTCCAGGGATGTCTCTGACTCCATAGCATTGATGAGGGCAGGCACAGCTGCCTGCAAGGAGACAGTCTCTTCTTTCTGCCCTGCTGTAGGTGGCAGTGTTTGTGGGTGTCAAGTGTGTGCTCCCAGGAGGCCCCTGAGTTCTTAATTCTGCTCTAGCCAGGAGAGGGGCTTCCTTCCTTCCCCTCCCTACCCCCCCATCCTCTGAGTTAATCTGGGACCTGTTCAGTGGGCCCCTCCACTTCTGTGTCCTAAGAAACCACAGGCTGCAGTCTCAGAAACTTATGTCTCCCCCAGCCCAATGGGGCCCAACCGTGTGCTCTTCTAAACCCCTCTCCCCATTCCCCCAGTGCAGACATTATGTGAGCAGGGGCTGACATAAATCAGGGGTTCCCGTCTTCTGGCTTCTAAACCACTCACGGGCTCTTCTTATGGAAATCCAGTTGCCCCCAGAAGTCTTGCCTCCAATTTGGGGGTCTCCAGTTGCCCTCTAGAGAGCCAGGTTGAGAAACCTGGAATGAGTTTAGGACCTGCTTTTAGGATTCAAGTGATTCTGTTCCAGGGAAGCTGGGAGGCCAGGTGGGGCCAGGCAGGGGACGGGGAGCCCGTGTGGCCACATGACTAGCTCATGTTTAGGGCAGTGCTGGACAGTGGGGTGTGGAGGAGAAATGAACTTGTGGGTCACTCTAGGCTTTGAATCCTTGGCTCAGTCCATCCAGTCTCTAGAGCAGGGCTTCACGGAGAGACCCTCATGCAAAGAAGTAAAACTGTTCTTAGGTCTGGAAGGTCAGCGCCAGGTGAGCCAATGGCCAGAGGTAGAGAGTAAGACCATAAGAGAGAACACCTCCGCAGCACCCCGAAGATGCTACCAGAGTTGGCTCAGTGCAACACTGGTCCTGTTTCCTGCCGAAGGCACGGCCACCTGAACGAAGATGACAAAGAGTGAAAAATAACATTGCCATTTCCTTCTGAATTGTTACGAGGTTGGCTCTCACGTCACCATGTTAGATCTCCGGAACCAGGAAACATAACATTTGTATTATTTTTTAAGACGTGAGTTCCGCAGGCCCTTAACGAGTTCTTCCTTTGTCCTGGGACCTTGCTGGGTTGGGGCTGGAAACTACCCCCCCCCCCCCCCCCACACAGGTCAGGCTGGGGGGGAGGGGGGGTGATGGGTGCTTCGGGAGGTGTCCTGATGCCCTGGGGGGGCATTCCTGGGGTTCGAGATGGGCCAGAGCATCACGTCGGGCAGAGAGGGCTGGGGGCTGTCTCTTGAGCCGTCTCTGGCCCCCAGTTCTAGCCTCCGCCAGGGGAAGGGACGGTGGTACCTCCTGCTAGGGCTGAGCTGGGCCCAGGCTCTGGGTGTGCGGGGGCCCCCTACCGGTGCTCTGGGTTCCCAGGGAAGCTGTGCCCGTTCTGGCACGACCCCGGGGGGGAGAAGACGGTGGTGTGCAAAAGGGCGACCAGTGCAAGTTCCTGCACTAGTACGACGTCGCCAGGATGCCTGAGTGCCACTTTACTTCAAGTTCGGTGGGTGATGCCCCTTCCTGGCGCCGCCCCTCGCCCCGAGGAGGGGGAAGGAGGTTTGGGAGGGGCCCTCCAGCGTCCCAGGTGGCAGACCAGGCCACCCTGCTTCTCCAACCCTCTAGAAAAATTGGACCTGTCTTCTGAGCCCTGCCCCACTGCCCTGTCAGGCTCAGGCACTTGAAGCCTGTTCCCCCCTACCCCCGCCCCGACCCAGGGAAGGGGAGGGTGGGGCGGGAATCAAAGGCCGAATTGTTCCCCAGCCCCGTCTGGCTAATCACACAGCCAGACTTGCTGTCTGGAAAGGAGGCGGTCTCTGGAGCCCCGGGGAGGGTCAGAGCGAGTGTTTCCCAAACAGCCTGGTGGGGTTTCACGGTGGGGCTGGACGCCCCCACGGGGCACCTGCCCCATCGCCGCCTCTTTGAACCCTCTTGCTAATTTTCGCTCCTTTTAGAAGAAAGCTTGACATCGCTTCCCTAAACCGTAAACTCACGTCACTGACTGGGGGCTTCCCTCGTGGCTCAGTCAGTAAAGAATCCCCCTGCAGTGCTGGAGACCTGGGTTTGTTTCCCTGGAGAAGGAAACGGCAGCCCACTCCAGTGTTCTTGCCTGGGGAATCCCGTGGACAGAGGAGCCGACAGTGCATGGGGCCGCAAAAAGTCAGACCCAACTGAGCGACGAAACCACCGTGGCATCACCGATTAGCAGTGGAGGGTCCCTGTGAAAGGGCAAGCCTGAGCTTCAGAGGTTCGGCCCCCTGAAGGGACCTTGTGTGGTCAGCTGTGGACCCACGAATCACCTCCCTCTGACCGCAGTCTTTCTCTTGCCGTCCGAGGGGCATGGGGGAAGCCACCGCCTCCTTCAAGAGTGGGATCTGTGGATGTGTTTCAGGTCTTAGCCCTCCTGATAAACATTTACAGTTCAGGGCTTTTCAGAGCTGGAAGAAGCCTTAAGGATTATCTAGACCAGTGGTTTTCAAAGTGTATTCGGAAGAGGGACTGGGTGGGGGGGGGGGTGGTCATCCAGCCTCCAGGGACACCTCTGAGCCAGGTGGCTGGGCTTTGAGATGTCAGGGGGCTGCGGGCAGCTGTCCCTCATTAGTGTTGACAGGGTGGAGGGGTGGTCCTGGGAATCCAGGAAGAAGGCACCCCCCTCAGGGTCAACAAGAGCTTCCCTCAGGCTCAAATCCTGCTTCCTGCCCGCTCCCGGCCAGCGGTGGCAGTTCGTGAGGGCCGCCCGCACGTGGCCCTGGTAGGAAAGGGCCGAGTTTATCCGGCGCCTTTCCCCCTCGGTCATCAGTCAAATCGACACTTCATTCTTTAAAAAACCTTGCCTGGTTTCCTTTGGGGAAAGGGGGCCGTGCTGGGCATGGATTTGGGAGCAGGACCAGGCCCCTGTCTGCCCTGGAACGATTCCCAGCGTGAGGCTGTGTGTGGACACCAGGGCTGGGATGTGTAAGCCATCTTCTTTCTTTTTTGGTTCTTGGAGTAAATGAGTCAATGTCTCTATTAGATAAAGTGTGCTTATCAAAGTGTAATTATTGGTCTTACTGGAAGGAATGGTTTTACTTGTAAACGATTGCTGGGGAGATGTAGCAGCGGGAAATGTCCGCTGAAAGGAGCTAGGAAGCGGGGGTCCTGGCCCTGCGAGGGGATGCGTGCCCACCCCAAAGGCACCAGCCCGCGGGCCGGCCGACGGCAGGGCGGGGTGCGGGCGCCACCTGCTGGCGGACAGAGGAACGGACGGCCGCACCCGGGCGGCGCGGAGCAGGCCGCTCCGGGCAGAGGCCCCGCCGCGTCCCCCCGGCCCTGCTCGCCAGTCCAGTGCCGGGGGTCACCTCCCTTCTTCCGAAGGATGGAGCCCAGAGCGAGCGCTGCGCAGAGAGCCCACGCGGACAACTGCATGCACACCCTTCAGTGTGAGGAGGCCGGGTGGGAATGGACCTCAGGAGGAGGTCTGCCCCTCTCGGAGCCCCGCTGACCTTTGTGAAATGAGGACTGCGAAAGGGCGGGGCGGAATTCTGGGGAAGCCGTGGAGTTCCTCGGGGCTCAGGCGAGGGCTTGCTTTGCAGAAGCCCGAGGTATAGAATAGACCTGTCTGGGACCAGTGGGATTGACACTGTGGTGTTCCTCTTGGCCCTGAAAAGCACGAAGTTGCAGGCATTTTTTCTTTCTTTTTTTAAGTACAGTTGATGTACAGTGTTGTGTTAGTTTCAGGTGTATAGCCAAGTGATTCATTCATATATATATATATATATAGACTTTTTTCAGATCTTTTTCCATTATAAGTTATTAAAAAATACTGAGTACAGTTCCCCCATACTATATAGTAGGTCTCTGTTGGTTATCTATTTCACACACGCACATATAAAACAAAAAAACCTGTGAAAAATGCCGTTGGTAATTTGGAAGGGCTTGCGTTGAATCTGTAGATTGCCTTGGATGTGGTGTGTTGTGCTGAGTCGCTGAGTCATGTCCAGGGTTGCTGTAGCCCGCCAGGCTTCTCTGTCCATGGGATTTTTCAGGCAAGAGTGCTGGAATGGGTTGCCATTTCCTCCTCCAGGAGACCTTCCTGACCCGGGGATTGAACCTGTGTCTCCTGCATTGCAGGCGGATTCTTTACCACTGAGCCATCAGGGAGATCCTTGCCTTGGGTAGTACAGTCATTCTAACACTACCGATTCCTCCAGTCTAAGCATGTGGTATATCTTTCATTCAGCTTGTGTCATCTTTGATTTCTTTCATCAGCATCTTCTAGTTTTTGGAGTACTACATGTCTTTTGCCTCTTTGATAGTTCTGTTCCTAGGTATTTTATTCTTTTAGATGCAATGGTAAATGAGATCGTTTCCTTAATTTCTCCTTCTGATCTTTCATTGTTAAGTTGTAGGCTTTTAAGGAGGATGAGATTGGAAACACTCCCCAGGTCTCTACTTGAATGAGGTGAAAAAAGGGCTGAGTCTTCCCCCTTGGTTCCTTCAGAGCCCCTGAGGCCTTATGTGGAAGCTGAGAGGGCTCAGACTCCCTCCCTAAACTCCTGGTGGTCTGTGCCACCAGGGCTGGCTCCTCCTAGGACCCAGTTTTGGTCGGATCCACAAACAGACGGGTTACAGCACACTCTCCGAGAAACTACAGGTGTCCCTCTGGGTCCCGTTTATTTCATCTCTGTGCCAACTTTGAAGCAGTGTTCTTGCGGCATCTCCCCCAGAAAGGACTGTAGGTTCAGGAAGCCTTGTAGGTTTCATTGTAGAGATGAAGCTTTAACCATGGTACAGGGCTTCCCAGGTGGCGCTAGTGGTAAAGAACCTGCCTGCCAGTGCGGGAGACGAAAGAGACGTGGGTTTGATCCCTGGGTCGGGAAGATCCCCTGGAGAAGGAAATGGCAACTCACTCCAGTCTTCTTGCCTGGGGAATCCCATGGACAGAGGAGCAAGATCTCCATGCAGGGTCGGGGTCTTGCTGGATCTCTAGCTGCTGGCTAGGGGTCTCCTCTTCCCACCTCTCCTCGTTCCTTCTCCCAAGTAGCCTCTGAATACCTGAGTTCCAGTCCCTCCTTCTGAATATCTGGCCCTGCTCCACATCCTCCAGATGAGTGTATTCATACCCAAGCCTCACTGAGCCAATATGCGTGGAATCCGCCTTTCTTAGCTTGCAGGAGGGAGGAGAAATTTCTTGCTGTCCTCAAAAAAGCGCTGTCCCCCAGAAGGCAGGCAAGTGGCCGATGTGCAAGGGGCAGGGGCAGTCTTGTTCCAGGAGGGTGGACGTGACTTCGAAGATGAGCCCACTTGTGCACAAAGAATGCTGGGATTTTCAGGGGACTGCAACAAGGAGCGTCCCTTCCTCCACGTGAAGCTGGCCTTCAAGACCCGGGACTGTCCGTGGTACGACCTAGGTTTCTGCAAACACGGTGAGGCGCAGGAGATGTGGGGGTGTCTCCGGCAGGGGAGGGATGCCCCTTCCTGATGCCCCTCCCCCTTGCTAAAGAAGATCCTTCTGGCCGTTTTCTCTTTGCCTAGTAGGTCCTCTGGGTAAATACCAACACGTCTGCAGGACAATGTGTACTAACTACTTAGGCGGCTTCTGCCCCAAAGGACCCAGATGCCAGTTTGCACAGTGAGAGAGACCCACCCGACCCCACACCCCCAGCCCCCCCTGTGCTGGGCCCACTCTGGCTTCTAGAGCCTTCCGTACCTTCACTGGCCCGAGGTGGCGAGTGAAGCGTCGGGCCAGCATCCACCCGTGAGGTTCTCGGGGCGTGGCTCCCCCTGCGCCCACCTCTCCTTGGTCCTGCCGGCTGCGCTGAACTCTAACCCGTCCTGTTAGTGGATAAGCAGGCCCTTCCCTGTGGGGTTCTGAGAACACGCAGTCGCAATCGGGGCAGCAGGCTGGTGCAGGGGTGTTAGTGAGCTGGCAGGGGGGAAGCGGGGCTTAGAGCCAGGCTGTGATTGTCCCTCCATGCCTCCTTCGGCCCCAAGATGAATGGTTTATTCAACCCGAGATACCTGGCGGTGAGTGCAGGTAGGCCGGTGGAGGGGGGCTGTGTGTGGTTGGGGGGTGGTGGTGACGCGCTCACTCCTTTCCAGCCCGCGGACCCCCCAGCCCTGCAGCGTTCCCACCTGCTCTCACCCTCACACCATCTGCTCCCATCAAGGGAAAGGCGCTCATTCGGGGTCCTTCTTCCCAGACCCCCTCACACGTCTGTCATGTCTGCTTTAGGCAGACCGTCTCAGTCCCTGAGACCTTCCCCCTCTTTGGCTGGATTAACACACTAGTGGTTTTTTATTTAGAGACTTATTTTTATTTTTGGCTGTGTTGGATCTTTGTTGCTGTCTGCGGGTTTTCTCTAGCTGCGGCACGTGGGGGGCTCCTCTTCATTGTGATGCGCAGGCTTCTCATTGTGGTGGCTCCTCTCATTGCAGAGCTTGGGCTCCAGGCCGCAGGTAGTTGAAGCCTTTGAACTCGAGCTTGGGCTCAGTAGTCGCAGCGCACAGGCTTAGCTGCCTCACAGCATGTGGGAACTGCCCAGAGCAGGGATCAAACCCATGCCCCCTGCATTGGCGGGCAGATTCTTAACCAGTGGGCCAGCAGGGAAGCCCCACACATGTGTGGGTTTTAAGGAAAGAACCTGGGGCCAAGCTGAGACTTTCTGGTCCAGAGCTGTTCTGCGTCAGGGCCACCCTGCTGGTGCCTGGCCCCGTGGGAACGGGTGCTGCTCCCCTGATAACACGCCCGGATGATGAGGGCCTCCATCCTGGGTCACCAGTCTGAGCAAACTCCAGGAGACTGTGCAGGACAGGGAGGCCTGGAGTGCTGCAGTCCGCGCGCTCGAAGAGTTGGACACGACTGGGCGACTGAGTGACGATCCCCAGGCAGCAAAGCACAGCCTGCGGGGCGAATCGGCCCCTTTGTCTGTTTCTGTACAGCCTGGAACCTAAGGACGACTTTTTTTAAAGTCGTCTTTTTTCTTCTTGGGAAGAAAAAAGAAGAAAAACCCAATGTAGTATTTTTTGACACATGGAAATGAAAATTCCAATGCTTATAAATAGTTCCACTGGAACGGGGCCAGGCTCCTCATTTATATTTCCTGTCTCCGACTGTGCTCACGCTTACGATGGCACGATGGCAGAGTTGAATAGCTGCAACACAGACCAGATGGCCTGTGAAGCCAAAAATATTTACTGTTTGGGCTTCTGTGGAAAATGCTTGCTGGTCCCTGGTGGGGATGGCCTGATGCTGGTTAAGTTTGACAGAGGCCAAATGGGGAGCCTGGATGCTGGGGGACCTACTGAACTGTTGTTAAGTCGGGGTTCTGTATCCAGTGCTGCCCTTTGTGGCTCAGTGCTAAATAATCTACCTGCCAGTGCAGGAGACACAGGTTCGATCCCTGGGTCAGGAAGATCCCTTGGAGAAGGAAGTAGCAACCCACTGCAGTATTCTTGCCTGGGAGATCCCATGGACGGAGGAGCCTGGCAGGCCACAGTCCACGGGGTCCCAAAGAGTCAGACGGGACTGAGCATGAGGCTTCCCTCCCAAGCGCCAGGCTGGGGTGGGGCTGGCAGGGGAGGAGGGCGGCCCCTGCTAGTCCCCGGTGGGACGGCTGATGGCAGGGCGGACGTGATTGTCTGCACTGGGGAATTCACGAGCCCATTTCTAAGTTCCATCCAAAGGGATGCTTTCGGCAATTAAGCTGTAAAACGAGGCCGCTCGGAGTCTGGCTTCAGCCTGAACGCCTGGCCAGGCCCTCCGCCCTCCACCCTCCGCCTTGTCTGTACACAGGGGTGTCTGCAGTGTTTCCTCCTGGCTTCACTTTATCTGCAGCTTGTCAAGCAGCCCCTGGGTCCCGCACTTCCTCCTGCCTGGGAACCTCGCGAGCCCCCCTCCCTGACAAGAGTGTCCGCCCCCTCACCCTCAGATGAGGCCCCACGAGCCGGGCGCTGCCCGTTGCCTGGGGCGCAGGTGCTGGAGAGGGGGCCTGTGCTATAGAGTGGGCGATGACGGCGCTGGGCCGTCGTCGGGCTGAGGACCAGGGGCGGGGTGATTAGCAGCAGGTTAAGAAGCCAGACTCAGGTTTTGGTGAATTAAGAGAGAATGGGGCAATTTGGCTGGTAAACGAAATGTTTCAGTTGTAAGGCCTCAACCTTTATTTGCTTCCCCTGCCAGACAGACAGTTTCTTTCTTTAAAAGGCTAACAAGTTAAACATCTTTCAGGCCCTGTTTTGCTGCCTAATGATCCCTTGAGTTATTTACACATAATGGTCTTAAGATGTGGGGTGGGGTGGGGAAGGGGCAGCTTGCTAAGGAAAGGGGTGTCACACATCTTGCATTTTATTTTTGGCTGTACTGTCTCTACAGCTGCGGCGAGCGGGGGCTCCTCTCTGGTTGCGGAGCTCGGACTTGTTGCGGGGGCTCCTCTGGGTGTGGAGCGCGGGCTCTAGGCCCGGGGGCTCAGGGGTTTCACACACAGGCCTAGTTGCCCCGCGGCCTGTGGGTCTTCCTGGATCCGGGGTCGGACCCGTGTCCCCTGCATTGGCAGCTGGATTCTCAACCCCTGGACCACCAGGGAAGCCCACACCTTGCCTTTCTTGGTTGCTCTCTTTGGCTCATCAGGAAGAAGACCATCATGTTTTGCACCTTCACGAGACAGACTCTAAATCACCCTCTGCGTTCTGTTCTGCAAGACAACAGTAGCGCCGGGCTGAGGGCTGAGGGCTGAGGGCTGAGGGCGGCACGGGGCTCGCCGTCCTCACATGATGCCTGTCCTGATCTTTACACTCCAGCCCTGTTCTCTGGGTTAGCGATGCTGGGCCTGGGTCCCGAGGCCTTTCTCAGGCCAGACAAGGAACTTCATTTAAGAGTAGAAGCCAGGTTCTTCAGTAAGCCAGCTAAGGATGTCCTATGGAGCCCTAGACAATGCGGCATTTTTCTCTCTTGGGATGTGAATTTACAAAAACTCACATGATTAACTTTTTCTCTTTTA
>JAGTXW010001448.1:0-11034 GCA_020226075.1 Hydropotes inermis
GTGTGTGTGTGTGTGTGTGTGTGTGTGGTGTGAGTGTCCTGGCCTTTCACACATTCACAACCTCTCCCTTTTAGGCCTTTCTCTTGTTTGGGTGGCAGGGGAAGAAGGGCAGGAAAAGGGCAAAAGTACCAGCGTTTTTTCCCCTTTCTTTCCAATTCTCTTTTTGCCCGCTTGGGGAAGAATAACCAGTTCAGCACTGATGACATAAAGGAGGGTAAGGCAAAGAGATGTTTGGAGGTGTCGGCTGGTGTTGGCTCACGGGTGGTCTTGCACACCTATGAAGCAGCAAGGGCAGTGATACAGCCTAATTTATGCTATGCATGGCTCACTGATAACCACAGGGAGGATGTGTTCGTGGGAAAAGTTCTGAAGTTAGGGACAGAGGTTGGGAGCTATTGCCAAAGGCCAGCAGAGAGATGATAAAAGCTCGAAATAAGTCAGCAGGTAGGAGTAGGGAAGATAGAGCACACAGGAGAAAGTTTTAGAGTAAAATTAAAGAAATGGGCAACTGACTATATATACACTGGAAAAAGAGGAAGTCAAACAGATGCTTCAGTTTTTACTTGAATGGTGCATGATGATGATAACAGCATTACTGAGACAAAATAAAGGAGAAAAAACAGGCGAGAGAGAAAATAGTAAACTTTAGACCTGTTTGAGGGACCAATGGAAGATCCATTTGCATAGGAATTAGAGGTATGGGGAGAGCAAAAGATATAAAACTCTTAATTATTTGTACTTGAGTACTTGAAACAGTAAAAGTGGATGAAATATTTCATTAAAGGTATAAAGAAAACAAATATTTTGGTAGGATCATCAACCATGTTCTATAAAACTTTTTAAATACCATCTATTCTTTCTAAGACTGTTAAAGTCCACTTACAAACGACCTATTTCAAGAGTCAAAATTAATTCCTTAGATCTCAAGTGTAAAAGAAATATATTTCCTGATTTGGTTAATTATCTCAAAATAGAAAAGGCTATCTTCCCTTCATGTACTTCCTGCTATCCCCATCTTCGTATGAATAGCAGGAAGACTACTCTTTTCTTCCTGGAAATTCTTAGTCGCAGAGGGACCGAAAACATCCTTAGCACATATTCATAATCAGTGGTACTGTAGCAGGTATTTGCCCCTTTAGAGGCGGCGGGCCTCTCCAGTGCTCACCTTCTCCCCTCCCTCCGGCTCCCCGTCTCTTTTTCTCTCTATGTGAACAGCTTCCCATTGTTTGCAGTTTGGTCAACCGAACTACAAAAGCAAGTACCCTACCTTCCCACAAGGAAGCTGGCTAAGGCCTCTGGTTCCCTGGGCTTGTGATCTAGGTTTGATCCATAGAATACCTACTATCTGGACTTTGAAGCAAAAAATAGTAAAATAAAGATCAAGATACGGTTAGGCTTTACTTATGATGGTGGTGGTGCCTAATGAGAGCGGGATCCAATGGGATCATTTGTGATGCTTGTCTTGGCCCTCCAGAGAGACCTGGGTTTCTGCCTACTCTTCAGACTTGTCCTTCTATTCAGTGGATCCCTGATGTCTTTTCAGAAAATTATGTTTTTCTTTTTTGTTTGGTTTTTGATAGCAGGATGTTTTTGGTTTTTAAAACTTAGTAGAGTTGGTGTTTGTTGCTTACTTCCTGACTGACTCAGGTGCAGAAAAACTCTCTAAAAATAACTAGCCAAGAAAAACTTGGCATGCAATTTTCATAATTCTCTCTTTATTTTCATGTCATACATGCATCTTGAAGTTCATGTTTATATATTACTTGTTTTTTTAAAATTATGAGTCACTCAATACATCTAGTACAGAAATGACACTTGTAAACTGCATACTTTATAGGATTTAAGAAATGGGTAATTACTTCTTCCATTAAGTTTAGGATCATTTGATAAGAGATAAATAATAAAGTTTCCTAATTCCTGAAAAGCAAGACTCCCTCAAGGGAGGCACATATTTTTGGTATGTTATAATAGAAAAGGCAAATCTTGGTGAAATAAAATATAAAATTACCAATATTTATAGCAGAAAGTATATCCTTTCTATGTAACAGAATGAAAAAAAAAATCAGAAAAATAGCTTTATTTACTCCCCCTTTAAGTGTGTTTATCTAAGTGTACAATGTTAAATTGACTTTCACATGCTTAGTACAGAAGTGCAATCTTTTTAACCATTAACTGTAATGTCATTCATTACTTTATACTGAAACAAAGACGGGAACACTGAGATCAAATTCCCATTGATGATAATGATCAGGTAAACTCAGTACATTTGAGATGAGGATCAAAATGAGAACCTTCACACAGAGAAGTGATGGATGACCATAATTGTGTCCAACAAGTAGTAAAGAAAAATGCTCTTTCCTTTTAAGTGACTTGACCTGATAATTTCTGTCACAAACTGTCCAACCCTTAATGCCTAAAACAAATTGAAAAGAAAGTGTGTGGTGACACCTAGCCTACATGACCTTCTAGGTTCTTCTGGCTTAATCCCAAAGATTTGATAAAACATACCGGTTGTGCTCCTGTAAAAACTGTCATGTACTGAAATAGTCTATAACAAGCGAAGAGCATCAACTATCTCAGCATCTTCCCACACAAGCTATGAACTTTGAGGAACACAAGGAAGCTTCATCACAGCAAGTGTAATCACTACCACACATTTGATGACCTTATGCGTAAATGCGAACTTGATGTGCAAAGATTTAAGGCAGCATAGTTCTCAAAAAACTAAGGGACCTTTGACTCAGTCTGGGGAGGCTTGGGGAAATCTTCCTAGGGCAAGCTGACTAGCATCCTGAAGACTAGTTAGGGACTAGCCAGGTGGAAATGTAGGAGAAGCAAAGGGCCACCACGCAGGGAAAACAAAGTGAAGAAAGGCTGGAAATTGAGCAAAGTGCTTTGTGGGAACCAAGCCTCAGAGGTGCTTGAAGTGGAAGAGTGAGAGAGAACGTAAATCCAGGAGCCGGAAGGACCTGAAATATTAAGGCTAAGAAGTTTGATGTTCTGGAAAGGGAAGGGAATAATGTAACAGATTATAATTGCTTTTGAAAAGATGATCCTAGTGGCAGAATTGAGGACTGTCTGCGGGCAGTGTGAACAGTGATAATAGTGTCAGTCAGGGGCTGTGACTGAAATCTAGGGGAAAATGATAAGGACTTAAAATAGCCCAAGGTAGTAGCAGGGTAAATAGCAGGTGTAATGAATCATACATATAATAAGCAGAGTTGACAGAGGTGAAGGAAAAAAGTGAATGAGGGATTATAACCTAGATTTGGTCCTGCAGAGCCATTTCAAGATACAGAGAAAGGTCTTAGGCTTATGGAATAGAAGGTCATCCTGGCTTGGAAGTTCATTCAGGTGGAAATGTATAATAAGCACAAGAAATATATGGTCCAATACTTCTGTAGAGGATCTAGGTTGTCACCATGTTAAGTAGGAATCATGAGCATATAATGGGAGCTGAAGAAAGGCCGTAAGTGAGCACATCCAGCCTTGCAGACTGAGGAACTACTGGAATAGAAGATGGAACCAGGAAGTGCCAAATTCATGGGAGAGCAAATCCACAAAAGGAAATGGAAGCTGTGTAAATCGAGAGAAACATATCTGCCTGCAAGGGAATGAACGCTACAGGAAGAGTTTCAGTAAGACATGGCTACTTTGTCATGGCTTCAGAGGCATGCAAAACATGGTAAGGGAAAGTATTCATTGATTTGACAAAAGATTTTGGTGACATTGGCAATAGTAGTTTCAGTGGAATAGAATATTAGAAAATCATGCATTAATGTCTTCATGAAAAGAAAATAAAAGCAAAACCTTACTCCAAGAGGGCTAATCTCATTTCTTTTCCATCACTTTTTTTGGAAGAAGTAGTTTAATTTCTTCATTTGATTTGGGGAGAGAGACAAAAATATTTTGTCATACATGAAATGGCTATCAGTGACTCAAAAGATATTTTGGCATGCTTCAAAGACAAAAAAACAGGCAAAAAACTGTTCTAGTCTTCTGATACTGACAAATGCAAGTAGTCTGACTGAGAAGTAAAATATGTTTACAAATGTCAAAGCATTGGCCTGAATATTTTTTTCCAGCAAATAAATAGAAGAATCAAGGCAAAATTTATGCAAACAAAATATTTCTCCTGAACCTCTCTCTCACATCAATTATGCTACGATATATTCTGCTATAATATACAGAATAAAGAATAAGGATGATGTTGGAATGAGTACTTAAACATTTGTAATTTTCTCAGTGGTTTCTTAATTCTTGGACGATGAAAACCCCAGAATGCCAGTGGTGTTTGAGAAACCATGTGCACAATGTAATCTCTCAATCAGCAACTATTAACAATTTTAATTATTAGACTGTGGGGGGAAGGTATGATAACATTTTTATGTTACTAAGGGACCTTCACTTTTGAACCATTCTTACACTGGTCTAATTCATCGTTCACCAAAGACACATCATGATTCCCTTATTTTACACCATCAGCCACACTAGTCCTTCTATCCAGAATGCTTTCTCTTCTTAACACTATTTATCAAAGTCTCACTTCTCCTTTACGGTGTACTTTAACTGATACCATTTCTCTGGACCCTCCTCTTGTCCCTAAAGCCAAAAATGTTCTTCTGTCCCCATTTTTTTATATCTGTACCTTATGTCACTTTCACATACTACTACAGTTGATCTTTGAATACCATGGATTTGAACATGGGTCCATTCACTCAAGATTGTTTTTCAGTACTATAGTCTTACATGATCCATGGTTGGTTGAATCTGTGGGTGCAGAACTGGTATAACTTATTACTCACCAAACATACCTCTTGATTTCCTTATTTTACAGTATTAGCCGCACTTTTCCTTCTATTCAGAATGCTTTCTCTTAACTACATATGGACTCTTGACTGCTTGGACAGTCAGTGCCCCTAATTCCCTCGCTGTATTAGGGTCAATTGTATAGCTGTTTGGGGCTTCCCTGGTGGATCAGATTGTAAAGAATCTTCCTGCAATGCAGGAAACCTGGGTTCGATCCTTGGGTCAGGAAGATCCCTTTGATAAGCAACTGCTACCCACCCCAGTACTCTTGCCTGGAGAATTCCATGGACAGAGGAGACTGGTGGGCTATAGCCCATGGAGTCACAAAGAGTCAGACACGACTGATCGACACTTTCACTTTTTTGAGTATATCTTTCATTCCACTGTTTTGAATGTTCCTTAACAGAGGGAATACACCTTGCTCATTTTTTAAATTTTGCAAATACTATGCTACTTCAGGTTTCAAAAAGGAAAACATTACCCATGGAAGTTAGAGCCAAATGTCAGTGTAAAATCATTCATATGTAGACATAATATGTCAGAGACAATGTATCCTCAGAGATCACTTGTAAATGTACTGTCACGAGGCCTATTTTGTGAGTCTCCATTAAACAGAAAAACAAAGATATTTCTGAAATACTATGGTAAAGATGTCAGATATGCTGTGATCACTGTAACCGGTCGAAGACAAAAGAAGAGCAGAGACAAGATGCCATCGGAGTCCCTGAGCAGGCAGCACAAGTCCTCTCGGGGGCTTGCAGACACACGCCCTGTGGCTCTCACGCGTGCTGACACCTTGGTAATGATTATCAGCCTGCATCTGATCTTTTTCTCCCCCAGAGAAATGTTTAAAATTATCTTTTTTTTTCTTTGCAAAGTTAAATGGCATTGGTTTATCTGGATAAACATATATACCCAAGGAATTTTAGGTCTTGAACAAACACTTACTACATAGAGTGATTTCACTTCAAATCCCTACAGGTCTCCTGTTCAAACGAGCCTAACCAGACAACACAAGATATTGCGAATAAGTGCTGTCCCTGTTAGTTTAGGGCCATGATTCCCTACCCTGGAGCTTCAGGGCAGATTTCTCTTCTCTGATGCCTCAGAAGGCCTGAAATCTTATCTTAAACTGACTCCCAAATACACTTGCTGTTTGTGAAAGAACTGCCTGATCTACCTACATGTTTTCCGAGCCATATTTTTTTTTCCACTTTAAATAAGTAAACTATCAATAAGCTTCATTTAACTGAGTCCATCTTTCAGGGACCAATAACACTGTGAATGAATAGATGAAATAAGTTTCCCTTATGTACAGAACTGATGACCAGGGGCAAGGATGAGCTGCACCACATTTCAATGCCATCAGGAGCCCAGCCTGCTGGCTTCTCTAACACTACCATGTAATGGTTACGTCTTGCACAAAGGGAATATGCGACAGACATTTCTCAAGTGACTCACGTGAATAAACCTGGAAGTTTTTGAGCAGCTAGTAGCTTTGAGAGCAAATTGTTATACACGTGTTCTTCTAAGTCCTCTCACAGAGGTCAGTATGGTCATTCTGCTTCACTGATTTGAACATTCATTCAAGTTACTCTCAGAATTCAGACCATGAAAATATGCTTTAAAAGACCACGGGCCACTCAGTACTTTGATAATTTTAATGTTTCCCTTATTATACAGTTAATGAAAACAACATATGTAATACTGGTGATGCCATCATTCTTGTTTACTTATACACAAATTACATTTTGCAACATTAAAAAAGTTGCCACCAAATGCAATGTGAAAATTTTCTCTCTTTTGGAGGATGTGTGGGGATCAAAAATCTAGACAGACAGTTGTATTTCAACTTAGGAGACTCAATTAGTTTTTTTACAAATGAATAACTTATCTTTGTAATTATAATTGGTTATTTTCTAACTTTGCCAAATGATAATAGTCTGTTTTTGACAGTAGAGACTCTACAAAGTGAAAACTAAAGAAATATGAGCTATGTCAACAAAAATCAAAGAAAGAACCTTACCAAATAATAGAAAAACATGTTTAAACGCATAAACACTCATATTTTAAAACTGAAAAAGTTTGCCAATGTTATTGTAATATTTTAATTTAATAAAAATCTATCAAATTTGATAATCACTTTACAGTAAACTTTAGAAAAAATTTAGAACTTTCTTAATAAAAAAAAATCACCTGTCCAAAGCCTTTCAACAAGAGTGATGCTAATAAGAACCTGGGTATTTTGATTTTTTTATGTTACTTTATCTTCACTAGAATAGTTAGTTTAATTAACTTTCTCAACATGTGTTTTTTTAAAGAGTCAATAAACAGGGAACTATTTTTCTTTCTGTCTCGTGTAAACTTGACTTTTCAATAACAATTCATCTATTATATTTCAAACCTTTCAGGCAGAATATCAGAAATAGTATTAAGGCAAATTGGGAAATGAAATCTTTTTTTTTTTTTTTTAAAGGCTATTAAATTTACTTGGAGACTAAAATGTATAATATGTTTAATTCTTGATCAGATATTGGAAAAATGAACTAGTCTAAAGGAGTATAAGGTTACTATCAGTATGAAGAGAAAATAACTTTAAAAAAGGTTTTATTTCTAATTATGGGATTAATGCCTCCACAAGTAACTGTGTACATGCACGTGAAATTGCTTCAGTCGTGTCTGACTTTGTGACTCCAAGGACCGTAGCTTGTCCAGCCCCTCTGTCTACAGGATCATCCAGGCAAGAATACTGGAGTGGGTTGCCATGCCCTCCTCCAGAGGATCTTCCCAACCCAGGGATCGAAGCGGCATCTCTTACATCTCCTACATTGGCAGGCGGGTTCTTTACCACTAGCGCCACCTGACAAGTAATTACTACCCACATATTAATCTCTTAGCTCTGCAGTTCAAGGTTTAGCAGGTGAGAACTACATCCCTATAATTCTTTCAGTCTGTTGGCTCCTATGCAACTGTGCTGAGAGAGCAGAAGTAACTAATAAAGTTACTAAAATCCTTTCATGATGACACAATTTAAATTCTCACTTTCTGGGTATAAATTCACAAAAATAGTGACTGGAGGTTTCTCTTTGTCCAAATTATTTCTTCTAGGTTTAGCAATTTTAATTGTTCATTGACTTTAGATACTCTGCTACACTCTGAATACTATTTTTATTTGTTATATGAATAGATACATTCAGTTTTATTTTCAACCACATGAGGTTGGTTAAATTTGGATTTGGAATGAACTAGACATTTCTGAGAAGATGGTCAATTTGTCTTTTTCTGAACTACAATACTATCTAGTAGATAATACACAGAGTTATGCTATTCCTTAACTTCTTCATATATGTAATCCTTGATTCATCAATAAGACTCAAAATGTTATCTATGTCTCTTTTATTTCCAAAGCACACATTAGGGTCCTAGACAAAAGTATATAATATAGGGTCCTAGATAAATATTTTGAACTGCTGAAACACACATGACAACCCCCTGTTTACACTCCATTTAATTTATTGCATGGCCTGTTTTATTTAGCCACCCACCAGTATGAAGCCATAGTAAAAATTTTTATTACATGCAATTATATGCAAATTATTATTACCTGGCAGTGACTTAGACCACTTGACCACTGAAAGAAGTTGTCTCTCGCCAAGCTGATTCAGACTTGTCAGCAGAGAGCTGGAGGTATCAGGTTTGGTGTTGTCATGTCCTGCATAGACCACATCTGGTTCAATGCTCATGAGCAAGTTGATCAGCGGGGGAAACAACTGCAAGTCTTGACTTGGTGAAAAAGTGATTCTCTGGCTTAGGGCTTGACTTTCATTTGGAATACCCACCGGCTGTGGGAGGGCCACGGCATCCAGTGTTCTCATAACTCTAACTTTATTGAACTTTTTAAACTTTCGGCCTACAGAGAAGAAAAAAAAAAAAGAAGAAAGGAAGATCATGTAAATACATAGAAGCTAAATAGTCCAGCATAAAATTATTTCTAATGTCTTAAAATTACAGCATTACAGCATTATAGGTTTTGGTATCAGTCTAATACAATGAGACCTACTAAGTAAAAATGTTAAGTCTCAGACAAGGATTAAAGAATTAATTACAGCAGCATTCACTGGATAGGCTTGGGTAATTACACCAGTATCCAAGGCAAGGTTATGGAGCTTTGCAGTAAAAAAAAAAAAACATGTAGAAAAGACAAATGGCTCTTTGTAGAGACTAAGCTCAGTTTTGGGGGCTTCCCAGGTGGCGCTAGTGGTTAAGATCCCATCAGCCAATACAGGAAACGTAAGAGATGCAATCCCTGGGTCTAGAAAATCCCCTGGAGGAGGTTACGGCAACTCGCTCCAGGATTCTTGCCTGGAGAATCCCATGGACAGAAGAGCCTGGTGGGGTACAGTCCATAGGGTTGCAAAGAGTTGGACACGACTGAAGTGAACTTAGCACGCACGCATGCAAGTTCAGTGTTGGTCAATATTCTGATAGGAGTATTAGAATAGTTATTACTATTCTGACCAAATTGTCCCAAAATTATGCTAAAAACTACATTAATTAAAACATAACCTTGAGTAGATGTTGACTCTTATTTTGAATTTTATTCTTTTAAGAATCTGTTAAAGGATATGCATATATACATGCAAACCCCACAAAATCTTGTACACAATTTCAGTGACTTCATGATCAGTTGAAATTCCCTGAAATCAATACACAGACTAGTATGAGACCTAAGGATCCAAAATAAAGAACCTCATTTCTAAATTAAGGGGGGAGAGAGTCCACATCTTGTGCTGGTCGGACCACATTTGTATTTCTAGACCATTTCTAGGATTTCTACTTCTAGAATTCTTTCCACTGCTGAATTGTGAGGTGTTAGGAAGAAAAACGGTCTGACAAGAAGATAAGTAGAAAATCCGCCACGTGAGGAGTGGCTGAAGGGGACCAAGATGTACAGCTAGTTCCCAGAGGCCCTGGGGGGATCAGAGGGTGGGCCAGACTCCAGCCTCTGCCGACTCTATGCCAGTACGGGCTGCTTAATCATATCAAGGGTCTGTGCTGCTACACCAGGAAAAAAAAAAGGCTAACGGATGCTTGATAATGGTTTGCAATCATCTAAGCAGAGGTTGCAGTAGGCTGTCTTCAAACGCCTGTTCTGGCTCACAGACATGTTTTCTTTGGCTCACACAATTCTTCCCAGAGTTATGAAAACATCTCTGAATTAGCTGGGTGGCACCAATCTGTTAAAGCCACGCTGCAGCTGCTGCTTTGGACGGGGCACAGACAGCCCGCAAACTGGTGGTAGGCCCTTGGTCAGTTTTCTTAAATTGGATCACTCTGCCCACTTAAATGACCTGCCTGGACTCGGCAAGCACTTGCCCTTGTGATTTCTCAGCTCAGGTATTGTTATTAAGAAAAAGGATTCTATTTATTCTACGGAGTCCCCCCAGATTGTGATAGAACCTGCAGGGGACAGAGAAACAAATGCCAGTCAAAACACAGAAAGGATTCAGAAGTGTTTAAGGAGATGAAGCAGGTTTCTTTGCAAACGAATGAGTTCCTAGAGGGGAAGGAATTAATATTTGTGGAGTATCTGCTTTATATATGTATCATGTTGCCTCACAGTAAGTGGGAATTATTAATTCCATTTATAAATTAGGAAAAAGAAGAGTAGAGACAATGGCATGACCAACATTAGAGTGACAACTTGGATGATGTGGACTCTGAGTTCAAACTCTCTCACACACCATCTCCCTGTGTTTTCAGGCAAGGACTTCATGGTCATCTGAGGGGATTCTGAAAAAGAAGTTTAGGTGAGAGATGCTGGAAAAAAGCACAGAGGTTTGATTCCTTCCAATCCTAAAATATTGTGATTAATAGAAAATAAGACATACACCCTTACCAGCCCCTTCTCTCCCCAACAACTCCAGCATGGTTGTCTTTTTAATTTACTTTAACTGCCCCTCTCTTTTTTTCATTTTTAAAAATGAATTAATTTTAACTGGAGGATAATTACTTTACAGTATTGTGATTGGTTTTGCCATACATCACCATGATTCAGCCATGGGTGCACATGTGTGCCCCATCCTGAGCCCCCCTCCCACCTCCCTCCCCACCCCATTCCTCTTGGTTGTCCCAGAGCACCTGCTTTGAGCACCCTGCTTCATGCATCAAACTTGCACTGACCATCTCTTTCACATATGGCAACATACATGTTTCCATGCTGTT
>JAGTXW010001449.1:9094-22736 GCA_020226075.1 Hydropotes inermis
ATGGGACCTAATGAAACTTAAAAGCTTTTGCACAGCAAAGGAAACTATAAGCAAGGTGAAAAGACAGCCCTCAGAATGGGAGAAAATAATAGCAAACGAAGCAACAGACAAAGGATTAATCTCAAAAATATACAAGCAACTCCTCCAGCTCAACTCCAGAAAAGTAAATGACCCAATCAAAAAATGGGCCAAAGGACTAAACAGACACTTCTCCAAGGAAGACATACAGATGGCTAAGAAACACATGAAAAGATGCTCAACATCACTCATTATCAGAGAAATGCAAATCAAAACCACAATGAGGTACCATTACATGCCAATCAGGATGGCTGCTATCCAAAAGTCTACAAGCAATAAATGCTGGAGAGGGTGTGGAGAAAAGGGAACCCTCTTACACTGTTGGTGGGAATGCAACCTAGTACAGCCGCTATGGAAAACAGTGTGGAGATTTCTTAAAAAACTGGAAATAGAACTTCCATATGACCCAGGAATCCCACTTCTGGGCATACACACCAAGGAAACCAGATCTGAAAGAGACACGTGCACCCCAATGTTCATCGCAGCACTGTTTATCATAGCCAGGACATGGAAGCAACCTAGATGCCCATCAGCAGACGAATGGATAAGGAAGCTGTGGTACATACACACCATGGAATATTACTCAGCCATTAAAAAGTATTCATTTGAATCAGTTCTAATGAGATGGATGAAAACTGGAGCCCATCATACAGAGTGAAGTAAGCCAGAAAGATAAAGACCATTACAATATACTAATACATATATATGGAATTTAGAAAGATGTTAATGATAACCCTATATGCAGAACAGAAAAAAAAAAAAAGACACAGATGTATAGAACAGTCTTTTAGACTCTGTGGGAGAAGGCGAGGGTGGGATGTTTCAAGAGAACAGCATCAAAACATGTATATTATCTAGGGTGAAACAGATCACCAGCCCAGGTTGGATGCATGAGACAAGCGCTTGGACCTGGTGCACTGGGAAGACCTAGAGGGATCGGGTGGAGAGGGAGGTGGGAGGAGGGATCAGGATGGGGAACACTTGTAAATCCATGGCTGATTCATTTCAATGTATGACAAAACCCACTACAATAAAAAAACAAACAAACAAACAAAAATATGATAACATATTATATCACTTGATAGGAAGTTCAAGTATGTGGCTCTGATCCAAAGCTGGCTCAACTGATGAAACAATGATATCATCAAAGGTACAGACTTCATTTCTCAGCTCTGCCATCTTTATTGGTAGGTTTTGGAATTCATTAAGCCTACTCCTCTTTCAAATTGTTAATCAAATGTAGACATCACATATGGATTAACAATTTTCAAGCAAGAAAAGATCATGGGTTCTCTCTTTCTGTGTCTTTTTCTTGTTTCTCAGTCTCTAAGTTGTGTCCTCCTCTGCGACCCCTGGGACTGCAGTACACCTGGCTTCCCTGTCCTTCACTATCTTCCAGAAAAAAAGAAAAAAAAAAAGGTGCTGGAACAACTGGATGTCTATACAAAAAATAAAATAATATATAATACCAAGAGTAGGCCCTAATGTGAACTATGGACTTTGAGTGATAATGTGTTATATAGATACATGTTTCATAGTTTTGATGAATGCAGCATGATTATGTAAGATGTTAAAATTAAAGGAAGCTGGATGAAAGGTAAATAGAAACTCTGTACTATCTTTGTAACTTTTTGTAAGTATAAAATAATTTCAAAATGAAGTATTTTAAATGATTATAGAATGATTTAATTTCAATCTAATTTCTTAAGTAAAACTGTAACATATTTTTTAAAAGACTTCTCAATGTAATTTAAACTGTTATTATTTTTCTTGTTGTTAAATTGTATCCCTCTTAGGATGCACAATCAAAGCACTGTTTTGATGACTCTTACAGTAATTTCCTAATGATCATGCCATTAAATTTTTTTTTATTGTAGTGGGTTTTGTCATACATTGAAATGAATCAGCCATGGATTTACATGTGTTCCCCACCCCGATCCCCCCTCCCACCGCACTCTCCACCCGATCCCTCTAGGTCTTCCCAGTGCACCAGGTCTGAGCGCTTGTCTCATGCATCCAACCTGGGCTGGTGATCTGTTTCACCCTAGATAATATACATGTTTCGATGCTGTTCTCTTGAAACACCCCACCCTCGCCTTCTCCCACAGAGTCCCATGCCATTAATTTGATAGACATCTAAGATCAAGTGTTTCTGTTTATTTTAAAAAGGAGGGAATCATGTTTTTTATTTTCTATTTTTTTTAGTTATATAAAAATTGCACATACATCTAAAGTCAGATTGTTTCTATTCCTGTCCCTCCCACTCTGTTCCTTCTCTCTCCTTGTAGGTAACCATCTTTATTAATTCCAGGTTTCATCCTTCTGTGCACATGCGTGCAAAGTCACTCCAGTTGTGTCCAACTTGGTGCGACCCTATGGACCATAGCCTGCCAGGCTTCTCTGGCCGTAGGACTCTCCAGGCAATAATACTGTACTGGGTTACCATGCCCTTCTCCAGGGGATCTTCCCAACCCAGTGTCTCCTGCATTCCAGGCAGATTCTTTACCATTTGAGCCACCAGGGAAGTCCATTAGCATATCCTAGATCAGTATACAGCTTTATCACTTCCTTTTTATAGATGCATTATACTTAAAATAATTTTTTTCAACCTGTCCCCTAATGATGAATGAGTAGCCTAATGAATTATTGCCAATGTATCTTTGAGATTGACTCCTAGAAATGAGATTTCTGGGTCAAATGGTAAATGTATATATACTTTTGGTGGGTATCACAGTAATGCTCTATCAATTTGCATCCTCACAAGCAATTTATAAGAGTTCTGATTTTCTACATGCATATTGCCAAAATATTGTTTTGTTAATCTGATTATGTGGAAAATGGCATTTCAGTGTAATTTAAAAAATTTTTATTTTTATTTATTTTTGGCTGTTCCAGGCTTTCTCTAGTTGTGGTGAGCAGTGAGGAGATACTCTCTAGTTGCAGTGCAGAAATTTCTTATTGCAGTGGCTTTCTTGTTGTGAAGTATGGACTCTAGAACTCATGGGCTTCAGTAGTTGGAGCACATAGACTCAGTAGTTGTGGCACATGGGTTTAGTTGCCCTGCAGCATGTGAAATCTTCCCAGACCAGGGTTCAAACCCAAGTCCTCTGCACTGGCAGGCAGATTCTTAACCACTGGACCACTAGGGAAATTCACACCATAGTTTTAATTTGTATTCTTTTTATACAGTATTTTAATACAGAGGCTACTTTTTCATTGTTTAAAGACCAGTGTGTTTCTCTAGTAACCTATCTTTTCATATATTTTTCCCACTTTTATATTTGTATGTTAGATTTTTCTTCTAAAAATTCAGGAGGTAGGTAAGTATGTTATCGCTCAGTCATGTCTGACTCTTTGTGACCCCCCCCCCCCCATGGACTGTAGCTCACCAGGCTCCTCTGTTCATGGGATTCTCCAGGCAAGAATACTGGAGTGGACTGCCAGACTGCCAGTTCCTTCTCCAGAACTCTTTATCTATTTTAGATATTTGCCCTTTCCCTGTGATGTAAGCCTTTTGTTTTTTGACTTTGCTTATAAATATTTTTTTTGCCATGCAGATTTTTTTTAAAAAAAGAAAAGGCTTCTTATGAAGAAGTGAAATTCTTACATGTGCAAGATGTCATATAAAGATGAACATTATTCCATTGCACTAGGGGGAAAGCCCTGGACCAAAATATGACAACCACTGTTCAAGTTGACTGCTCAACAGAATTTTCTTTTACCATTCTATATTTACTGATTTATTTACTCAAGAATATTTATTTAGTTGTTAATCTGTGCTGGGGTCTTCCCTGGTGGCTCAGAGAGAAAGAATTCGCCTGCCAATGCAAGAGATGCGGATTCAATCCCTGGGTTGGGAATTTCCCTCAGAGAAGGAAATGGCAACCCACTCCAGAATTCTTGTCTGGGAAATCCCATGGACAGAGGAGCCTGGCAGGCTATAGTCCATAGTGTTGCAAAGAGTCAGACACGACTTAGCAATTAAACAACAACAACAATCTGTGCTGGGCACTGTTATTGGTATCCTGAGAGCAGAATTAGCTGCATCTAAAGGTCAAGGGCTCCTATTCCAGCCTGTGTCTTAAGATGTGTGATTTTGGTAATGGCTGCCTTGACATCCTTGTTTCTTAGAGTGTAAATGAGGGGATTGAGGATTGGCGTGAGAATAGCATATGCCACGTTGCCCATGATGTGGAAGTCGAGGGGCAGGTCAGCCCTGTAGGCCACATAGGCTATGGCAATGGATGAGTAGTAAGTGCCAACCACCAGGAGGTGGGAGCTGCAGGTGGAGAAGGCTTTGGAGCGTCCTTTTCGGGAGCTGATGCGAAGCACTGAGGCCAGGATGTGGGCATAGGAGAGAATCACCAGGAGAAGGGGCAGGAAGGACACCACCATAGCGATACAGAAGCCCATGAGGGTCTGTGGGGCAGTGTCAGAGCAGGAGGCTTGAACTAGAGCCAGATGATCACAGAAGCAGTGGTAGATTCTAGCAATGTTGTCATATGCCATGTGGGAGGTCTGCACCACTGCTGGGATGGGCAGAAGGAGGGCAGTGAGCCAGGCACTGGCTGCCAGGGCAGCATTGGTCTGTGGGGTCATGAGCACAGGGTAGTGCAGTGGGCGGCAGATAGCCACATAGCGGTCATAGGCCATGACCACCAGGATGAAGGCTTCAGAGCATGTAAAGCTTTGGAAGAGGTACATCTGCAATAAGCAGGAAGTAAAGCTGAGAAAATGGTCCCCAAACAGGAATAGGGACAGCATCTTGGGGACAGTGGTTGTGGTGAAGAGGATGTCCAGGGCTGAGAGGTTGATCAGGAAGAAGTACATGGGCTTGTGGAGGCTGGGCTCTGCCACCACAGCCACCAGGATCAGGGCATTACCCGTGAGGATGAGAAGGTATAAAAGGAGAAAAATTAAAAACACAGGGAGGAAGAAGGACTCTGGCAGGGAGGGGATGCCCACCAGGTAGAAGACTGGTGAGCCACCCAGTGATCCGTTACAGGTTGTGGCCTCCATGGTGAGCCAGAGCTGGATTTCTGGGAGATGGGCAGCTGGAACATCTGGGCCTGGGATATCTGGAAATAGAATCAAAGGATTCTGGAATGAGAAATCTTCAATATTTACACTCTAGTCAAACTATAAAGGTAATATTACAACCAGCTCCTGAGGACTGATTAGTAGGTTGTGGTATTAACTCCTACTATGTGAACCCAAAACTTCTATCTCCTTTCTTTTGTCAAACTAATTATTAATTAACCAATAATCTACCAAATGAAAGACTCACCATGTTCAGCTGACACAGTGATGAAAATGGAGAAGGCAGGCAAAGTCCCTATTTTCTTAGACTTTACATTTTACTAGGATAATCAAATGTAAACATTTGATTGTTGAATTATGATTGTGAAAAACTCTCTGGAAAGATTTCTGTTAGTCTTCATCTTAGATTTTATGTATCTAGTTTGGGATGTCAGCTCTCTTAAATCAAGTCCTTGAACTCATGCCTCTTCTTTTGCACTCAAAGTTCCACCATGTTGCTTTGGAAGGACTGCTTTCTCCAAGCTTCTTTGCAACATGCTATTGTTCACATAGTTATCAAGCTTATTCTTCTCTTGTAAGTCTCAAATAGTGGTTCTTCCTGACTCCTTCTAAGCTAAGTGTCAGTACTTCCATTTTTGTGTAGAATATAATAGATCACCCTAGCCCAACACTTCCACTGCAGCAATTAGGCAAAATTGGGTGAATTACAAATATCATATTTTTCAGTAATCTGGCGAAACACAGGTGCAAGAAGGATGCGATGAGTTGGATTTTTAGGGAGGAGGGTTCCTCCAAAGTGAACCGACAATCACCAGGTCTTTTCTTCTCTTTTCTTCTCAGAATATGACTCTGAGATTACTCCATCCCTGATATTGCTTCTAATAAAATATCTTTCATGCCATTGAATTATAAAAATGCCAAATCTAGACATGTCCAGTCAGGTTTTTTTTTTTTTTTTTTTCCTTGTAGACAGAAGGGGCAAGAGCTTGCCCGAGATTACACAGCAGAGCTAGGACCAGTACCCAGACGTCTGACTGCCAGACTAAGCCTATTTATTCTACGTTATGTCTTCTGGAGAATCTAGAACTTAAGTTTTCATCTGGAGAGAGACTGGGCAACAATTTTCTCTTTCCATCTCCTTTTCTTAGATGATACTGTCAACAACAACCCTAAATTCCAAATTGTTCTTAAGTTTCTTAAGTGTGGAGGGCGGGATGATTCCCTGCAAGCGGCTGAAGGCTGGTAAAATGTCTTTGTAAAAGACACCAGAAATAGGCCACTCCTTTGTGAAGTCTTCCTTGAAAGAAAAAAAAAAATGTTCTAGAGGTTGGCCTCCATTAGCCAAGCAGAAAAGCAAAAACTCCTGTGCCTTGCTGTAAAAGAGCGAACCCTCAGCTGACCAGATCCAGTCTCCCAAAGCCAGTCACCAGGTTTCTCTCACACCCAATGATGCAAATCACCTTTATTTTCTTGCATGTTGTAAGAGCTCAGAGAAGTCAATTTTGGATTGAATGTCACTGAGTTAAACTGAGTTGGGGTTTGAGGGGCAAAAATTCAGAGCCATCAAGTCTAACTCCTTCTCCCTCCTCTGGCTCATTTCTTTTAAATGGGGGAGACAGATACTGAGTCTGAAGTCCGGAAGCTGTTTTCTTAAGGTCAACTGACAATTCATAGTAGAGGTAGGTCTTAAACCCAGTGTCCAAGCTCCCATCCAGTATTCATTAAGGATTTTTCGTGAGAGATGATCCCTTAGCTTCCATATAAAGCTTATCTTCTTATAGCCTTATTTCTCCTGACTCTATCATCAAATGGCAACTCCTTGCTCTTGCCTCATCCCTTTTCCAAACTAAGCTCCAGTGTTCCCTCCTCTAAGAGGTCTTTGTTGATCTCAGCTGGCTTGGAGGTCTCTTTGCTGGCTCTCACTGTTCATGTACTTTTTTTGGACATCTTTATGATCACACTGGATTGTCTCTTCTCTGTTTATGTGTCTGTGGTTCCATCAGACTGGGAGCCCAGGGTTGTAGCTAGGCCTGATTTTCTATTTAATGAAGCACCAGCACCCTTCTCAGGAACTTGGGGTTCCAGAGACAGGCCAGAATGCAGTTTCCCAACTGACTTTGTTTTGCTACTCACTCATAAAATTAGAACAAAAGGATCTTTAGCAATAAATAGTTTTAGTCTAATCCTTTTCTTATATGCAGGGAACAAAAAAGGTATGGGGCTAAGAAGCAGGCTGTGATTTGCCCATGGTCACACAGTAAGTGAATGACAGAACCAGAATTAGACCATCAACAGGGCTAGATTATCACTTTGAGTCCAGGGTAACTAAGCAATGAGCCCAGGCTGCCTCATCTACTTGGGGCCACAAGACAGATCAATAAGTTGATATTTATTTGCTCATCCTAAAGGCACTGACACACTTTTCTCCCCTAAACTTCTGCTTGGCAGAGTGGGCCTATGCAACAAACCAACAAAATGTGTTTGGGGTGCTGACTAGATAACAGTATGAAAAAATGTTTGTGAAATAATTTAGCATTTGATATTTTAAAAAAGCATCATTTGATGTAACAACACAGCAAAAATCGGAAAAATTTTGGAATCCTTTACATTTATTTTGTGATTTAGATTAAATGATTTTATTTTGAATACATATTTCAGGGGGTGTTTTTAGGACTTAAGGACACTAAACATTGTTAGAAGATCATTTCTTTGGTCAAGATTATCTATGAGCCAGTTACAGTGCTGGAGGGGACAGAGAACAGAAAAACTGAACGTTGGACACTGAACGTCCAACCTGACACCCTGCGTTTCTCTTCCCATCATGCAATCTTGCCAGGGAGTGGTTATGCCCGTTCAACAAAGGAGAAACTGAGGGTTGGAGAAGAACAGATATTTGTTCAAGGCTGGTGAGGGGAGAGAGCAGAGGTTGTTCTGGAGTCAGCCTGCTGGCAGAAGACTGAGCCCTGCCTGGCAACCCAGAGTCCTGGCCCCTTGTTTGCTGTGACTTTGAGTCTCAAGGCCTCAGTCTTCCCATCTGCAAAATTAACACCTTGGGAGAGATGATCTCCTCCAACTCATTACACACTTTTTAGTGTCCCCTCTGGATTTGGCCCCACAAAGGGTCTAAGCTGAATGACTCTTGGCCTAAGACTCTAGAAGAGAGAGTAAAGTTCTCCCATTTATTAAGCTCCTGGTGCATGCCTCATTCTTTATAGTTGTTGTGTCATTGTACATCTCTACAACTCCCAAATCCATGCCATTCTCTTGTATTTCCCCTACCCTGTGCTATTCCCACAGAAAAGGAAAATAGGTGTGAATTATAGAGTTTGGGTTTACCACCTGGAGTTAGAAAGACCTGGGTTTCCATTCTGGCCCTGCCTCTTTCACTTTCCCTCTCTGAACTGCAGTTCCCTCCTCCGTGACTCACAGTGTTGACGGTCACCTTGTTGAATATTCCCATTTCTTTTACCGTCCTCAGCCTTGCTTCCTTGTGAGGAACTCTTACAAGACCATCGGCCTCTTGCTTGCTGCGCATCCCTGTCTGTCCTGCCAAGGTGGCTGACCCAGGGTCACATAGTCAGACTACGAGTGCACACGGGGATCCAGATGCCAGCGCAGCACGTGTGTACGCCTGGGCGGCTGGCTTCCCTGAAACTGCCTGCCCGTCCACCCCAGACTTTTCTCCCTTCTGAACACTCCCTCCCCAGCCCAGCTCACCTGCTGTGCCTGATCCACCTTGGCGTCTTCTGTGGAGTCACCACACTTGGCCCTAGGGAAAGAGCCAGGTTGGAGCCAAGCCACGGCCCATTAAAGCCTAGAGCCAGGCCCTGTGGGGGTGCTCTCCTTCAAGTTGGCTCCCCTATGGGACCCCACATCTGCCCACTGGGAACACTTCCTAGGGTGGAGTGGGGGACTTGGCCCTTGGCTTTGTAGCTAATGAAAACAGCATCATTAACCATCCTCATGGGTCCCAGAATTTTATCACTAACAAAGCAGTTTGATTCCTGTTTTCCTAACTGGTCTCACAACAGCCAGTAGGATAATTCCTACTATACGGCATTTGAGGAAACCAAGATTAAGAGAAGTAGAGTGACTTGACGTAGGTCACATGAGTTTCGGGAGGCAGAGCTGGAATTTGGACCCAAAATCTGGTTTTCAGCAGTGCATCATCTCGTGGCTGAGACCTGAGTTCTTTCCAATGATGTCACCTTATCCTCACTGAGCCTTCCTTCCCCTATCTTGTAAGAGAGTGTAAGGGGCGACTGGGAAGATTTCATGCTTAGTCCAGTGTCAATCACATGATAAACATTCAGTTAAGTGAGAACTATTATTTTTTTTCTGATTAAACAAATAGACTGCAACATTGGCTTTAAACACTTTGCTTGATAAACAGAGGGTGAATATTTTGCTAATAGTCAAGCATTATTTACTTGGCTGTGTTGGGCCTTAGTTGCCTCATGCAGGACCTTCTGTTGTGGCTTGTGGGTTTAATTGCACCATGGCATGTGGGATTTTATTTTCCGGGCCAGGGATTGAACCTGAGTGCCCTGCCCTGCAAAGTAGATTTTTAACCATTGGACCACTAGAGAAGTCTCCAGAACTATTATTTTAATGAACCTAGCTAGGAAACCCTGTCCCATGATTGGAATATAATCAGTGTTGCTATATGTGAGGTGGGGGTCTGTGCCCCACCCCCAGGCAGTGCCAAAGCCCGTTCCTGCCTCAGGCTTTCTCATTCTCTCCTTTGGCTCCACAGCTCTCTTTCCATTATTCTTTCAACAATGTTTGTAAAACATAAAAAAAAATTTAATTTCGCAAGTAACAGATAGATCCCATTGTTAAGTATTTTCATCAATTCAGAGCTTTTTTGAGTAAAAAGTGAAAATTTTCTTCACATCAGGCCTTCCGCACAGTTCCCCTTCCTTCCTCATAAATCATCACTATGACTGATTTGGTGTGCTCCTTTCAGACCTTTTCTAAACATTTGTGTGTGCATAGCTGTGTTTTGCTTTTAGCATAAATGGAATCATTTTGTAGTTATTGTGTCACTTATATTCTAACTTAATAAGTCTTGGAATCTTTCTATATCTGATCTACTTCATTCTTTTATCTGATATTTGGTATTTGATGGTATGGGTATTATATACTTTATCTAATAATTATCCTGCTAATGGGTATTTGAGCTATATCCAATTATTGATATTATGAACAATGTTATAATTAACATACTTTTTTTAAAAAAGTTACTTTTAATTGGAGGCTAATTGCTTTACAATGTTGTATTGGTTTCTGTCATACAACATTGTGAATCAGCCATAAGTATACATATGTGCCCTTCCTCTTGAACCTCCCTCCCACCCCCACCCCATCCCACTCCTCTGGGTTGTCACAGAGCACCAGACTGAGCTGTCTGTGCTATAAAGCAATTTCCCACTAACTATTTTACATATGGTATGTTTCACTGTTACTTTCTCACTTTGTCCCACCCTCTCCTTCCCCCACTGTGTTCACAAATCTGTTCTCTATGTCTGCATCTCTATTCCTGCCCTGAAAATAGGTTCATCAGTACAATTTTTCTAGATTTCATATATATGCATAGGATATTTTTCTCTTTCTGACTTAACTTCACTCTGTATAACAAGCTCTAGGTTCATCCACCTCACTACAACTGGCTCACATTTGTTCCTTTTTATGGCTGAGTAATATTTCATCGTAAAAACGTACCACAGATTCTTTATCCATTCATCTGTTGATGGACATCTAGGTTGTTTCCATGTCTTGACTATTGTAAATAATACTGCAGTGAACATTGGGGTACATGTGTCTTTTTGAATTATGATTTTCTCAGGGTATATGCCCAATAGTGGAATTGCTGGTTCATCTGACAGATTGATTCATAATTTTTAAAGTAATCTCCATACTGTTCTCTGTAGTAGCTGTATCAGTTCCTCTCCAGATTTATTATTTGTAGATTTTTTTGTTGATGGTCATTCTGACTGGTGTGAGGTGATCAGTTCACTTCAGTTCAGTCCCTCAGTTGTGTCCGACTCTTTGTCACCCCATGGACCACAGCATGCCAGGCCTCCCTGTCCATCACCAACTCCTGGAGTTTACCCAAACTCATACCATTGAGAGGTGATGCCATCCAACCATCTCATCCTCTGTCATCCCCTTCTCCACCTGCCCTCAATCTTTCCCAGCATCAGGGTCTTTTCAAATGAGTCAGCTTTTTGCATTAGGTGGCCAAAGTATTGGAATTTCAGCTTCAGGATAAGTCCTTCCAATGAACACCCAGGACTAATCTTGAGGATGGACTGGTTGGATCTCCTTGCAGTCCAAGGGACTCTCAAGAGTCTTCTCCAACACCACAGTTCAAAAGCATCAACTCTTCGGCATTCAGTTTCTTTATAGTCCAACCTTCACATCCATATATGACCACTGGAAAAACCATAGCCTTGACTAGATGGACCTTTGTTGACAAAGTAATGTCTCTGCTTTTTAATATGCTGTCTAGGTTAGTCATAACTTTTCTTCCAAGGAGTATGTGTCTTTTAATTTCATGGCTGCAGTCACCATCTGCAGTGATTTTGGAGTCTAAAAAATAAAGTCAGCCACTGTTTCCACTGTTTCCCCATATATTTGCCATGAAGTGATGGAACTGGATGCCATGATCTTAGTTTTACCTCATTGTAATTTTGATTTACATTTCTCTAATAATGAGTGATGTTGAGCACTTTCTCTTTAGGGAAATGTCTGTTTAGGTCTTCCATTCATTTTTTGATTGGGTATTTGTTTTTCTGGTGTTGAGTTCCATTAGCTGCTTGTGTACTTTGGAGATTAATCTTTTGTTGGTGGTTTCATTTGCAGTTCTTTTCTTCCATTCTGTAACAGACTCTTAACATACATTTGAGGGGCACATATGCCCAAATATATCTCTGAGATAGACCCTTAGAAGTAAGAATTCTGGAGTGAGCAGTAAGTAGATTTTGTTTTATTTCATTTATTTTTTAAAATTCATTGTTATTGGAGTACAGATGTTTTGCACTATTGTATTAGTTTCTACTGTATGAATAGATTTGATTTTATTTTACAGATTTTTAAATCTGCATGTGTGCATGGACAGGGATGGTCCCAGCTTCAAACCCACATAGTCTGAGAACACTGAGAAGAGACTTCCATAGTGAATCTATACTTACTATAGATTTATAACCACAGGATGCAAGGTTATTAAGCCTTGGCAGCTGAGTACAAAAACTTCATGGGAACCAAAAACTGGTACCATAGCCCCTCCTGATCTGATGAACTTCATGATGGAGCTAAAGATGGTTTTGGAAGTTTCTTTGAATAAAAAATGAGAACTATATGTGTCATCTTTTTCTCTCCAGATCTACTCCCTTTGATCAAAGAGAGAAATTTGAGTTGGGGATAAATTTATACATGTGGATCTCTGCTTTTGGATGGTAAAGGTAAATACTGAAAGTGGTTCTGGGAGAGATAATCTAACCATTCTTAAGTAAAAGGCAAAGAATTTTATAGAATAACCAGATTGTTAGGTGGATTCTTTTGTTCTGTTTTCTGTTTCGCAGACACTACAGAACTCCTTAATAAACAACCAGAGCCAGCTTTTGGCAGCATGAGGATGACTAAAGTCTTTCTGGGATGTTATGGATGAAACTAATTGAAAGACTTGGAAACTTGGGCCAGAAGAACCTACATGGAATATAGCAGTTAACTCAGAGAAAACAAGCATAAGCCAAGATTTAGATTCCTTTTAGGTTTCTAACTTTATTTTGATTTTACTAAAGAAAGTGAGCCTAAATAGAAGAGCTAAACAGTTGGCTGAGATTTCTGTGTAAAAAGCCAATATTCTAAATCTTACTATTATCATACTATGGAATAAAATATGATTTCTTTCTTTACCTCTGAGAATAAAAATGTTCTCAGACTTCTAGGAAATTACTGGTTCTTCTATAACTATGGTGACAAATAGTCATCAGAACTTTTTTAAACCTGTTTTCATCGCTCAATGACAGCTCTGCATCAGTACACATATTGCTGAAAGCCAGACGATCAATCAGTCACCCAGAACTGCTTCACTCCGGTAACACACTTCCATGGCTAAAGGCAAACCAGTCCCTAGATACTCCTGCTCCTGAAAATCCACCAACCTTTAATCTCCACATTTTCCACAACTCTATTTAAGATCAGCTCCCTGTGTTGCTCAGAAACAAACCATGCCAGAAAGTATAGCTTTCCTATGCTTAAGCTAGTGATGAACTCAGCTTTTCGTTTCAGATGTTGTATGGTGGTATCTTTTAACATTTCTTATTTATGTCTCTGTAGATATTATTAATGTCTTTCTTTTCATTTTTTTAAAATTTAATTTAATTTTCACTTATTTTTATTAGTTGGAGGCTAATTACTTTATGATATTGTAGTGGTTTTTACCATACATTGACATGAATCAGCCATGGATTTACATGTGTTCCCCATCCCGATCCCCCCTCCTTCCTCCCTCCCCATC
>JAGTXW010001450.1:52576-65830 GCA_020226075.1 Hydropotes inermis
GCCTTCTCTGTGGTTGGCTTTGATGTTATTGTCATCAGTGTATCCTATGTCATGATTCTGAGAACAGTGCTACAGTTACCCTCAAGTGAAGCCCGGCTCAAAGCTTTTGGCACATGTGCCTCTCATATCTGTGTTATCTTGGCTTTCTACATCCCGGCTCTCTTTACTTTTCTCACCCACCGCTTTGGACATCATGTGCCCCGAGTGGTACACATCATGTTTGCTATTCTCTATCTCCTGGTACCTCCCGTGCTCAACCCCATCGTCTATGGAGTTAGAACCAAACAGATCAGGGACAGGGTTATTCAAGGATGCTGTGGAAAAGACCCCTGAGTCAAAACATAGGGCTTCAACCACCCCAATCACCCCACCAATCTGGGAATATAAATGCAGAAGTTTGCCAGGATGTCACATATCATCACAAAGTCATTTCTGTGAACAACTGGCTCAGAGATCAGCCACCCTCCCAAAGTAAGGGGAACACTTTTCAGAATACCCTGAAAGTAGTGACTGATAATGAATACAAGTTTTACCTATGTTTGATAGCTTACAGTGAACGATGTTGGATTTGTGATCTCCAAAGAAAAGGATTTAGCTTCAGGATCAGGGACCAGGCTTGATCACTCAGAGCTCTTGTGTGACAGTTTTATTACAGTGAAAAAGGACAGAGAAACCTTCTGACATAGACATCAGAAGGGGGTGGAGAGTGCCCCCCTCTTGCCTTAGCAATTGGTTATTATAGTAAATCAAAAGAATGTCTCAAGGTCATAAAGATCCTACCAGACTCACTCCCACAATATACATTTTAAGATGTCAAGATTATTCAGAGGGTTCTTAAGAAGGGGAAACATGTCCTCCAGCAGGATACATTGTTGTAACATAATCATTCTTACAGAGTTTAAGGAAAAACTCCTTGAGCAAGATGAGTTGATTCTTTGTGTAATCATTAGCTCTGTGCTTAAAGGAAAAAAAAATGTTTTATGTGACTAAGATGAAGGAATGTAGGGAAAAAAAAAAATTTTTCCTTTTCTCTTCCTCAAGAGCCCCAGACCTGTTTCTCCTTCTTGGGGACCCCAGACTCCTTATCAACCCTGCTTTATTCACTATGTCAAAGCCCTTGATTGTGTGGATCACAACAAACTGTGGAAAGTTCTTAAAGAGATGGGAATACCAGACCACCTTACCTGCCTGCTGCAAAACCTTTATGCAGGTCAAGAAGCAACAGTTAGAACCAGACATGGAACAACAGATTGGTTTCAAATCGGGAAAGGAGTACATCAAAGTTGTGTATTATCACACTACTTATTTAAATTATATGCAGAATACATCACATGCACTGCTGGGCTGGACGAAGCACAAACTGGAATCAAGATTGCCGGGAGAAATATCAATAACCTCAGATATGCAGATGACACCACCCTTAAGGCAGAAAGTGAAGAACTAAAGAGCCTCTTGATGAAAGTGAAAGATGAAAGAGTTGGCTTAAAACTCAACATTCAAAAAACTAACATCTTGGCATCTGATCCTATCACTTCATGGCAAATAGATGGGGAAACAATGGAAACAGTGACAGACTTTATTTTCTTGGGCTCCAAAATCACTGCAGATAGCAACTACAGCCATGATATTAAAAAAAAAAAAAAAAGCTTGCTCCTTGGAAGGAAAGCTATGAAAAACCTAGACAGCATATTAAAAAGCAAAGACATCGGAGAAGGCAATGGCAACCCACTCCAGTACTCTTGCCTGGAAAATCCCATGGACGGAGTACTCTGGTGGGCTGCAGTCCATGAGGTCGCAAAGAGTCAGACACAACTGAGCAACTTCGCTTTCACTTTTCACTTTCATGCATTGGAGAAGGAAATGGCAACCCACTCCAGTGTTCTTGCCTGGAGAATCCCAGGGACGGGGTAGCCTGATGGGCTGCTGTCTGTGGGGTCGCAAAGAGTCGGACATGACTGAAGCGACTTAGCAGCAGCAGCAGCAGCAGCAGGGTAATAGAATCTCTAAAACTGAAAATATTCAGGGCCCAAAGAAGTCTATTTAAACAGCTCTGTCCTGGCAGACCTAAAATGACATTCATCATTCCCACCTCCTAATTTTATGGCTGAGGACTCTGAGAGGTGAAAGACACACTCAGGTACCACAGTTAGGTGAAGAGCTGGAATCAAGTTTCTAGACTCCTGCTCCAGCCCTTTCCATGACACCTAATTACCAGCATTCATGGTCCAATTTCTTTATAGCACCAGAAGCTTCTCTGTGATTTTGAAAATTCTTTCAGGATGTGTAGGAACAGTATTCAAAATTAATATGGGGATCCAAAATGGAAAATACTGAAATGTAAACCTGTGCCAAGAGCAGCTACATTTATGTTTTCCATTTTTGTAAAAAAAAAAAAAAAAAACTCAAAACCTTTTTAATACATTCGTGCCTTCTCTGCATCCTTTCTCAAGCTTCTTCCACTGCCTCTGTAAATTTATGATTCTATATTACAATCAAGATTGATGGCCTACCTAAAAAAATTTTAAAAATAAAAAACAAAATAAAAAGCAAAGACATCACTTTGCCAACAAAGGTCCTTATAGTTAAACATGTGATTTTGCCAGGAATCATGTATGGATGTAAGAGTTGTACTATAAAGATGGCTGAGCACCAAAGAATGGATGTTTTTGAACTGTGGTGTTGGAGAAGACTCTTGAGAGTCCCTTGTACAGGGACTCCATCCAGTCCATCCTAAAGGAAATCAGTCCTGAATATTCTTTAGAAGGACTGATGCTGAAGCTTAAGCTCTAGCACTTTGGCTACCTGATGTGAAGAACTGACTCATTGGAAAAGACTCTGATTCTGGGAAAGATTAAGGGCAGGAGGAGAACGTGGCAGCAGAGGATGAGATGGTTGGATGGCATCACTGACTCAGTGGACATGAGTTTGAGAAAACTCCAGGAGAAAATTAAGGACAGGGAAGCCTGGTGTGCTGCAGTCAATGGAGTCACAAAGAGCAGGACAAAACTTACCAACTGAACAAAAAGAACAGGATGTTTGCACAAAGGAAATTGCCCTACTGCAAAAGTGGCTCCTGGTCCTAATTGGATGCCCTGTCAGATCTTAGATGATGATACTAAACCAGCCTCCTGTGTCCTGTGGGTTAGCATAGAAACTACTATTTGTCTTTAGCATACCTTAACAACTCTATGAAGCACTGCAAATTGATTGGAACTTACATTCATCCTGGAGACCACAACCAACAGGAAACTGAGAAAATGAGTTATACACTGAAAAGGAGAATTGCTAAAATATGTCAATAAACTAATTTAACTTGAAATGAGGCTTTGCCAGTTGCCCACTACATATCAGAGTGGCTCCCAGAAGTAGGCTTAAATTAAGCCCCTTTAAAATATTTTATGATAAGCCATTTCAAGTGTCTGACCAGAAAGGGTATCTGTAAATGCTCTGAAATACCTATCTCCTGCTAATTATGTTAAATCTTTGGACATTATAAAAACCTATGCTCTTGAGTTTTGCTCTATTATACTAACCTCTAATCTTGAGTAAAGGGCTCAAGATCATGCCCTTTCAGTGCCTCATAGAGGGGGTTTAATATGAGCCTATAGTTTGGGATCCAAATCCAACAGAACCCTGCCATTCCCGAATACCCTCTCAGTTGCCTGCTGGTCTTGGGTGTCCTCAAGCCTGGAACTGCCTGCGTCCTGTCAGGTGAAATACCCCCACTGTCCTTGGGAGAGGACAAAGCCCAGATAGATGCCTTGTTTGCATATCTGGACCTTTTTCTAGAAAACATTTTATCCACAATTAGCCAAATAGTTCAGGACTCTGATAGTATTTTTTAGACATTTGTCATATGTAAGGGTAGCTATGAGCCAGTTGTCCACATATAAGAGTAAAAGCCTTTCATCCAATATTAAGTTTCTAAGCTTCCAGCTGCCTATGCAACTGAAGGAGCCTTACACTTTTTCTAACCCAGTGATGGAGTCCTCCTTAAAACCTAGAGAGAACAGCGGGCTGAGGATCAACTGACTGCAAGGTAGACTGGCAGGAATTATTCACCATGAGCTCATCTGTCAAATTGCCTGAGATAAAACCTTGGATTCACCATACTCAGATTAAAGCTGTACCTCTGTCTTTGAAAACAAACCCAACTCCCAGGAAGCCTGGGGAACAATGGGTTTGTGAACACTTAGAGGATTTAAGATTGCTCTTCAAAAAGGTTATGTTGAGTTTACAATTTCCTTACAGCTGGAGAAGGATAGATCAATCTACTTCTTTAATCCTATTCTACTGAACCACAAAGCAAGAGGTTCAAGTAGTTGAGAATTATACTCTACTAAAAATTCTAAACCTTATGTCCTGCCTGTGGGTTTAACAGTCAGGCAAAGGGGCAGAATTCCCTGAGGCAGGTCATTATATATGATTATAATAACAAAAGCAACTCTCACAGGTCTTCAAAGATGCTCCAGTGTGTAGAAGTAAAGTGAAGTGAAAGTCACTCAGTCGGGTCCAACTCTGTGGAACCCCGTAGATTATACAGTCAGTGGAATTCTCCAGGCCAGAATACTGGAGTGGGTAGCCTTTCCCTTCTCCAGGGGATCTTCTCAACCCAGGGATTGAACCCAGGTCTCCCGCATCGAAGGCGGATTCTTTACCAGCTGAGCTCTCGTGGGTGGTTTCTGTTAAAAGCTGAATTCCAGAAGCTGTTTAGAGTTCTTTCTGGTCATGGTAGAGTTGGTGAGAGGTAAAGCAGAGCTCACGGTGAGTAGTGCCCTGTGTCCCGTTTTCTCTGCCCATCCCAGGGAGCAGCAGGGCTCACAGAGGCTTCAGAGTTGGACGGCCAGGTGTGCACGGTGCAGGGCAGCCTGACTCAGTGTGGGGCCAGGTCCAGAGAACCTGACTGTGGAGCCAGAGAGAAGACTGGCTGCTAGTGCTGTGACCCCCAGGAAGACTCTAGAAAAGTAGGAAGACTGCCTCCATTCACAAAGCCTCCAGTAAGGAGATTGGATCTGAACCCCACCCTGCTCCAGCATTATTGTTCTGGGCTTTAGTTTTAGCTACCCTAAACAGAGTCTAAATTTTCCTGAAACTACTGCTTAGCAAGATCTCAGCCCATTTTAGTCTTTATCCCTTCAGGGTTGAGCAACTTGGATTGAACTGATATTTCACCTAGTGAGTGAGTGTGAAGGCACCAGATTCCCTAGGAACTCAGCAGAAAGTGCAGGGAGGAAAGAGAGGTGCCTCTCAAGGGCTTCCACCTCCCACTCAGACTTCTGTCACAGATCAGCTCTGCTCCTCCATGGTCCATCAAAAAAAAATAATCTGAGAGCTGAAAATCAGAGCCAGTGAATGGAATGAAGAAGCTGAGCTGCTGCTGCTACTAAGTCGCTTCAGTTGTGTCTGACTCCTAGCAACCCCATAGACTACAGCCCACCAGGCTCCTCTGTCCATGGGATTTTTCAGGCAAGAGTACTGGAGTGGGTTTCCATTGCCTTCTCCGGAGGAAGCTGAGAGGCTTCTCTTAGGAGGGAACTTTGGTCTTTGAAAAGCCCAGCGGAGAATCTGGGAAATAGAATCAGCAGAGAGAAACCGGTTTTTGAAAGCAGCTACAGTAAATGAGTAGCTGAACTCTGCTTGAGAAGAGAATCACCACCCCTAAAAATGTTTGTGGAACAGGTGAATTCTCTACTAAGGCTCATGGGCAGAAGCTGATAAAGATGCAGAAAGCAGAAGAGCAGCCTGGAACCTATTGTAGAGTCATCCAGCCCAGTGACTTAGCAGGGACCAGGTTCAAATGCAGATCTATCTGTAATTCACTGTACAATTTCACAGGTCTCCTTTGTGTCTGACTTTTTCATGACAGGGCAACAATCTCTGCTATAATGAATCAGAGCAGGTGTTCCAAACAATCACTACCTAGCACAGACAGAGGTGTGGACCACCCAGAGTGCTGGGTATGGCATTGTGCACTTGACACAAATTTATTATGTGGTCTTGTGAAAATCATGTAACTGCACTAAGCTCTGTGTTTCTCATTTTAAATACAGAGGCAGAGGTTTTGTGAGAGAAACAATAAAGTGTACAAGTGTATGGTTTCATATCTACAAAACCAGCAATGCTTTCCACATCCAATCAAAGAGATCATTGATTACTCTGATAAATTATATCCTTAGCCAGACTCTCCACCAATGCTCAGTCCAGGGATGAAGATGGTGTAAGCTATACTTTGTTGGTACCTCTGAGGCTCAATGACTACATCCTCACAAGTGGAGAGTGATATACAGGAGGCAAAAAGGAGGGAGAGAAGAAGCCTATAGCTCAAATAGAATATACGACTGTTTGCAAAAGTCAGGCCAGGCAGAAGGAAATAAAACAAAACCCTAGATAGTGAGTGTGTATTTCTGAATTTCACTATAAGCCAGATAGGAGCATATGGTTTGAGCAAGACTCTAGTTATTACCTAGGTAGAATGGTAAAGTTTCCAGATTATAGAGTAAGGCCTATAAGGTGAGCCCCAATTCTCTCACAGTGTTACAAATGTAGAGAAAATCAGAAAGAGGCTCGGTTTATTTCAGATCTTGCAGAAATGCTTTTTAGGAAACTTTCGGGCTGGCTGAGACATTTGTCTGTGGGTTGTTAAAGGAAAAAGTTGAAAAGATGTTATTCTTGCCTATATGTTTCTGCTCTGAAGCAGGTAAGAATCAATATTTTCAAGCAAAGATTCAGGTCAACTGAGATTAAATACTGAAAAGGTGTTGGGTAGTAAGAACCAGATGTTTTTGTGTCATTGGCTCTTCAGTGGTGGTCACCAGAGGGATCAAAGTGTATGAACCCACAGAATACCAGCAGTGTGAGATACACACAATCCTTTCATAGCCAGCAGGACAACCACTAGTATGAGAAGAGGATGTAACTCTCTCGTGAGTTTGGTGACAAAGTGAACGTTTCTGTTAGAACATTTTCAGGTATGGTTAATTGCTTAGTGATTCCATAGCTACTGAATAATGACCTGCATTTGTTACTTTGCTCAGCAAATGTTTGTTGAATACCTCTTCTGTGCCATGCCAGGTGCTAGGAAAATCTAGCACCAAGTCCATCTTGCAACCTAGTTTTATAAACTTTTATTGGAATACAGCCATACACACATATTTATATATTGACCATGTCTGCTTTTATGTCATAATGACTAAGCTGGAGTTGCAACAGAGGTTGTATGACCGACAAAGCCTAAAATGTTTATGATCCGATTTTTTTTCAGAAAAAAAATTTACTGATCCTCCAAGTAAGACGAGTCACACCATAAATGCATTACAAATGCACAATTGGTCAGTCACATCTCTTCCAGCTCAAATTCTCATGGTAATTGTCATAGGGTCAAAACTAACTCAGTATCTCTAAGTACACTGTTATGGGGCTTTAAGCCTGTCTTCCTACCCTGAAAATTGGCCCAAGTTTATGTTGTTTTAATTCAAAAGCAGGGGCTACAAGATAGAGCCTATTATTTATAGACCTCTGCCTGTCTCATTGGATATCTGTCTGTCCATATATCTGAATATTTCTACAGAAGGGAAAAATGGTTTGTGAAACTGTTAGTTGCTCAGTTGTGTCTGACTCCTTCTGATGAGCCATGGACTGTAGCTCACTAGACTCCTCTGTCCATGGAATTTTCCAGGCAAGAATGCTCAAGTGGGTAGCCATTCCCTTCTTCAGGGGATCTTCCTGACTCAGGAATAGAACACAGATCTCCTACATTGAAGGCAGATTCTTTACCATCTGAGCCACCTACATATCTTTGTACAACATATTCTAAAACTCTATAAGTAAATTCCAAAGTTGAGGACAATACAGGACTTTTAAACCATTTTCAGGGATATTTTAAACTCCTTTTAACAAGGTATACCAATTTGTACTTCTACCAGCCATGTAAAAGGAATTTTCACCTTGGGGTCTGTGGAAGACGATATTCTTTTTAGATGTTCACTAATTTAATAACTGATTTTTTTTCTTTACTGTTTCTTCAGATGATGAACGTAGGCCAACCTTGGGGCCATTATCAGTCACTTCTTTCTGAGAGTTCTTATCCAGGGTATCCTGAAAATTGTCCCTCTTGCTTCATGAGGGTGTCAGTTCTCTGAGCCAACTCTTCACAGCCATGACTTTGTGACAATTTGTGACATCCTGGCAAAATGTATGCATTTATATCATCAGCGCCTTAACAGTGGGGACCTTGGGGTGGTTAAAACCCTATGCTTTGAGTTGGGAGTATTTTCTACAAAAACCTTGAATAACTCTGTCCCTGATCTGCTTGGTTCTAACTCTACAGATGATGGGGTTGAGCATGGAAGGTACCAGGAGACTAAGAAGAGCAAACAGGACATGTACTCCTCAGGGCACATGACGTCCAAGTGGTGGGAGAGGAAAGTAAAGAGAGCAGAGGTGTAAAACCCAAGATGACACAGATATGGAAGGCCATCTGCCAAAAAGCCTTGAGCCGGGCTTCACTGGAGGGTAATCCCAGCACAGCTCTCCAAATCATCACATAGGTTACACTGATGACAATAACATCAAAGTCCTAACATCAAACCTACTCATATGGCTGATGCCAATTCTTAAAGTTAATATATATGTATAGAAAAGGGTTTGGGAAATATATCCAAATGATATAACATTTAAGAATAATGCTGAGATTGTGATATTTTGATAATTTTTGGCACCTTTAGATATATTTAAAAATTGTCAATGATTGAGGAAGTTTAATTTCAGTATGAGAAGAAAAGTAATTGCAATAACAACAAAGTGTACAGAAGTTAATTTAGTGTCAAAGCCTAGGGAAATGCAGTGGACAACCTGAGAACATGAGGAATTTTGGAATAAAACCCAGAAAGTTTGAAAATCTAGATGTAACATTGGTGCCAGAAATCGCAACTTCTTGAGACCCCTAACAATAAGAATTAGGTAGACTCAAAGCTGGTCTCTTACCAAAATATGCTGATTCCCTGATGACAATGGATTTCAAATGAAGAAGTTCTGGGAAAGAAGGAAGAAGGATCTCTTAGAAGATAATTATGTTGTAGGGTTCATAGTACCAAGAAAGTACCTAGAAATTTAATTATTTGTTAATATTCAATTCCCTTTTAAATTAAAAATTTAAACTAATTTAGAAAACTACAGGTCTTTTATTGTTTTATTTTTAACTTTATTGAGCCACATGTAATATGCAAATAGTTGCACATATTTAAGGCATACATTTTGACATAGGGGATTTGAACATAGGCATACACCAGTGATGCCATCACCACAATCAAAGTAATGAACACACTTATCATATTTACTGCATTTGCATTTTTGTCCTTACTCACTACTCTCTTGTCAAAGTGAGTGATGAAGAAGGTTCTAAAATCCAGGCTCTTACTTTACTAAAACCAATATCAGATGAAGGTGCTTTAAGAGAAATCAGGAGTATGTTTGCTTTCTCAGAAGAAGCAGCTATTGTAGCCTAAAAGTACCTCCAGAAATAAATGGGTATTCTGAAGGACCATTGTCAAAATTCCCAAATTTTAGAGTTGTAAGGAATCATGATTCCATTATTAGTAAATCAATTAATGAATGTGTGTCTCTATTTCATTTTAAAATTAGCTTTATTGCTGCATAAGTGGGACAGTAAAATGCAAATATTATAATACATAGTTTAATGATTTCTGACACATGTCAATGTCTGTGTGGTTACCCACCCACTTAAGATATAGAAAACTTCCATCCCTTCATAAAGAGTTTCAATAGGGACAGAGTGAAGGGATAAAGCAGGTCATTAAATAGTTAATCCCACTAGGGGATTGTAAGTAGAAAAAAATATGGGAGATCCCTGTAAGTTAATGATTACTCAAGGAATCAGGTTTACTTAGCCACAAAACCATGCAGGCTTGTTAAGCAACAAAACCATGTGATATAAGCATGAGACTTGCCCCCAAAACAGTAAAACAGTGTGACATGAGGCCCACATCCTGCCCAGTGAGCTCAGTAAGTGAGGACATGCTTTTTGCACGCAATAAAAAGCAATACTTTGTGGACCTAACTTGACCATGTAGCTATAAGAAAACTCCTCTGCTCAACCTGGAGAAGGAACTGATGATGGAAGCATGGTGTCAACTCAAAAAAGGCAAAGATGTTCTCCCCTCCTCACTTGTTCTTTGATTATAAAACTATAGCCCAGTAAGTTTCAGGGTTATGGATTTTTGAGTTTTACCAAGAGAACACACTGGTCATAGCAAATATCCTCTTCCAACAACACAAGAGAAGACTCTACACGTGGACATCACCAGATGGTCAATATCAAAATCAGATTGATTATATTCTTTGCAGCCAAAGCTAGAGAGGCTCTATCCAGTCAGCAAAAACAAGACTGGGAGCTGATTGTGGCTCAGATCATGAACTCCTTATTGTCAAATTCAGACGTAAATTGAATAAAGTAAGTAAAACCACTAGACCATTCAGGTATGGCCTAAATCAAATCCCTTATAATTATATAGTGGAATTGATAAATAAATTCAAGGGATTATATGTGATAGACAGAGTGCCTGAAGATCTATGGATGGAGGTTTGTGACACTGTACAGGAGGCAGTGGTCAAGACCATCCTCAAGAAAAAGAAATGCAAAAAGGCAAAATGGTTTCCTGAGGAGGTCTTACAAATGGCTGAGAAAAGAAGTGAAGCAAAAGGCAAAGGATAAAAGGGAAGATATACCCATTTGAATGCAGAGTTCCAAAGAATAACAAGGAGAGATAAGAAAGCCTTCCTCAGTGATCAGTGCAAAGAAATAGAGGGAAAAAATAGAATGGGAAAGACTAGAGATCTCTTCAAGAAAATTAGAGATACCAAGAGAACATTTCATGCAAAGATGTGCACAATAAAGGACAGCAATGGTATGGACCCAACAGAAGCAGAAGATATTAAGAAGAGGTGGCAAGAATACAAGGAAGAACTATACAAAAAAGATCTTCATGACCCAGCTAATCACCATGGTGTGATCACTCACCTAGAGCCAAACATCCTGGAATGCAAAGTCAAGTGGGCATTAGGAAGCATCACTACAAACAAAGCTAGTGGAGATGATGGAATTCCAGTTGAGTTATTTCAGATCCTAAAGATGATGCTGTGAAATTGCTGCACTCAATGTGCCAGCAAATTTGGAAAATTTAGCAGTGGCCACAGGACTGGAAAAGATCAGTTTTCATTCCAGTCCCTCAGAAAGGCAATGCCAAAGAATGATCCAACTGCTGCACAATTGCACTCATCTCACATGGAAGCAAAGTAATGCTCAAAATTCTCCAAGCCAGGCTTCAACAGTACATGAACTGTGAACTTCCAGATGTTCAAGCTAGATTTAGAAAAGGCAGAGGAACCGAACGTCAAAGTGCCAACATCCATTGTATCACTGAAAAAGCAAGAGAGTTCCAGAAAAACATCTACTTCTGCTTTATTGACTAGACTAAAGCCTTTGACCATGTGGATCACAACAAAATGTGTAAAATTCTCAAAGATATGGGAATATCAGATCACCTTGCCTGCTTCATGAGAAATCTGTATGTAGATCAACAGGCAACACTTAGTACCAGACATGGAAGAACAGATTGGTTCCAAATCGGGAAAGGAATAGTTTAAGGCTGTATATTGTCACCCTGCCACCCTTATGGCAGAAAGTGAAGAAGAACTTGAGAGCCTCTTGATAAAAGAGAAAGAGCAAAGTGAGAAAGCTGACTTACAACTCAACATTCAAAAAACTAAGATCATGGCATCTGATCCCATCACATCATGGCAAATAGACAGGGAAATAATTGAAACAGTGGCAGATTTTATTTTCTTGGACTCCAAAATCACTGCAGATGGAGACTGCAGTCATGAAATTAAAAGACACTTGCTCTTTGGAAGAAAAGCTATGACCAACCTAGACAGCATATTAAAAAGCAGAGACATTTCTTTGCCAACAAAGTAATATCAAAGCTATGTCCATCTAGTCAAAGCTATGGCTTTTCAAATATTCATGTATGGATGTGAGAGTTGGAGTATAAAGAAAATGAGTGCCAAAGAATTGGTGCTTCTGAACTGTGGTGTTGGAGAAGACTCTTGATAGTCCCTTGGACTGCAAGAAGATGCAACCTGTCAATCCTAAAAGAAAACAGTCCTGCCTAGTCATTGGAAGGAGTGAGGCTGAAGCTGAAGCTCCAATACTTTGGCCACCTGATGTGAAGAACTGACTCATTGGAAAAGATCTTGATGCTGGGAAAGATTGAAGGCAGAAGAAGGGGATGACAAAGAATGAGATTGTTGGATGGCATTACTCAATGGACATGAGTTTGAGCAAGCTCCAGGAGTTTGTGATGGGCAGGGAAGCCTGGACTGCTGCAGTCCATGGAGTCACAAAGAATTGTATGTAACTGAGCGACTGAAATGAAAGTTTCAGTGTAAGGTATTTCTCACCCACCCAGCTTTAAACTTCACAAATGTCTTATTCTAATAAATCACCTCTCATCTATCACTTTGTCTCTCGCTGAATTCTTTTCTACATTGAGATGTAAAGGTCAGTGGTACTGGAGCTCTTTAGAGCCCTACTGAATAATAACCAATTTCAGTTTTGTTGCCTCTTTGTAGTTAAACTCTCCCATCCATCCTAAATGCACAAATTCTGATCTGATTTCTTTCTTGATATTTTTCTGTCTCACTAAAACTTGAGTTTTGTGTCTTGCTCAGCATAGAGCTCTTCAGATTCATCCATACAGTTGTGTGTATGAGTGATTCATTTCCTATTATTGCTCAGTAGTATGCTTTATTTTTCCTATGTACCTCAATTGGAATATCATTACCCTTTCTTCTTTGCTTCAGTCCAAGTTTACATACAGTCTGGTAAATATATAAAATATGATATATTTATGTTTCAGTTGTTGGAACATTTAAGCAGATCCATTTTGATTGAAATATTAAATAACACTATTCAACAAGAATCTGGAATACATGGTGTGACTGGAAAAAAAAGAATGACATGTTACTCTCTTACTAAACACCTATTGCTGTAAAAGAAGGCATTCGTTCAAAAAAATAAAGTCAATTCTTTTCTTTGACTCTGATTCAACTGACCATAATTATGTCACATTTCTATTTAATTTGCATCGGGCCAAAGATTTCTGGGACAGCTTTCTGTTTTTTCTGGAATTCAAGTTACCTTCCATTTTGCCCACTTGCAGGATAAAGACAAGCTTT
>JAGTXW010001451.1:162089-228440 GCA_020226075.1 Hydropotes inermis
AGGGTGACCTAAGTAACGAGGAGCGGTGGAGCAGTGGAATGAATTTGCGTCAGTAACACCAACCACTCGCAGAATATTAATGAGGATAAAATGAGGTAGGTTAATCTCACCTAGTGCTTTGACTGAAGTAGATGTTCACGTATGAATTCTTGTCTCCAGCACACAATTTGTTTGATGATCAAATCTGTCAGAACAAGAAATATCAAGGGGTCTTTAGTGGTGGAATTCCCTCACTGTTCATCCTGCACCTCTGAGTATTTCTGTTATGTGCGTGTCTTTACGATTCTTGTGCTGGTCTTTGCGTCAGTGCCCGTGTCTTCTCTGTTACTATGCTTTGGGTTTAGAGGTCAAAGAGTCTGTCTGATGCACCTCAGATTCTCTCACGGAGTGAGTAAATTTTCTGTATATGGTAAGATTTCAGTAAATGTATAAATTAACAAAGGAGTAAAAGCAATCCCTTAGAATAAAATCAGATTTGAAGACAAGTTTATTTCACCACACATTTACCTCCCATTATTCCATGTCAATGCCCAAAACAGAAAACAGACTTTTGCTTTCTTTTTCACTTTTCTCTCAAATCCAGGAAATGTTTGTTTTTAACATGAACTTTGGTTAAATGACTAGTGAATATTTTTTGAAAGCTGTTTTCTCCGGGCTTTCTTGTTTATTTTTATTGCCAGTTTTTAACTTAAGTTCTCTTTGACAAATTATAGCCTTATTCTGAATAAACTGAGCAGAAAGGAAATGACCCAGCCCTCCACAGCGATAACAGAGAGAGCCCAGCATCCAGGGCTGGAACTAGAGTGAGGCAAGAGAAGAGTTTAGGGTACAAAGGAACTTGCGAGTGAGAGAGATTTGAATTTTGTGGTCTGGATGCCTTATGGGGCTGCCGAATTGTTTGATGTATTTTGACTAGCCGATATCTAGTTTCCCTTTTACCGGTGTCTATAATTCATGTGTCTGATATTTTTCTTGTTGGTTTTTGAAGCTGAGAAATAAGTTTTATTATGTGGGGCTGCCGGGGCTGGGGCTGGCAGGCGGCTGGGACTTGGGTTTCGGTTTCCGTGAAATGGTAGGATTCCCCGCCCCCATTGGGTGACCTGGAGCGGGCCAATCAATATGCACCCAGTAAAAGCCCGCGGGAGAGCTGAAAAGCCAGCGGGCGCCTAAGTTTGAACAAAAGCCCGCGCTGTTTGTACCAATAGAATTGCTTTAAGTTTGAACCAAAGCCCGCGAAGTTTGTACCAATAGGATTGCTTTGCAAACGTGTAACCAATCACTTTGTAACCGGTATGTAATATGCTGATAGTATGGTTTTTTTGCATATAAAAAACTCGCCCAATTTGCTGTTCGGTGTGCTCTGCCTCCCAGGAGATCAGTCACCCGTTTGCGCAACCGACAATAAACCCTCTTGCGTGTTGCATCTGCTGGGCTGGTTTATTGGGTCGCGCGGTTTTTCCTCTTTGGAACGAAGGCCCGAATTTTGGGTCTTACAGCCTCACTTGCTTCACCCGAATTTCAGCCCTTCTTTTAGCTTCAGCTAAAAATCCTGGCATGAACCAATCCATCTCTAACCCACTGATTACAGAGAAAAGGGCAGCTGAGATCACTGTGTCTCTCTTGTCTGACATTTCCCCCTGATTCTTTCCTTCTAATAGGCTCTTCTTTGACTAAGAGAATAAGGACTTTTAAGGGACCCTGTTGGCCTCTTTTGAAATCAGGTGGGTGATACTTGCCAACAAAAAAGGGATGGCGGTATTTTCCTTTTCCCCCTTTTATTTCTTTTGGCTAGTCGAATAATTAAAATGACACAAGACATTCACAGTAGAAAATAAGTTTAATACCTATGTCTAGAGAATTAACAGAAGCATGAGAAATTTGAAAGATAGTAAGGCAAGGTGAGGTACATTTATAAATCATACTGGACTAAGGAGAAAGAGGTCGGAGTCTGAGACTCAAAGGGAAGTAAAGTAATTCACAGGAAAACATAGAGATTTAATGTTTGTTAAAGAAATGTTTGCTGGTCAATCTAGAGAGAATAGGACACAGCGAGGACTTCCATCAAACTGGCCTTGCTAAGTTGTTCCCTGTTTCGCACACCTAGTTCATAGTATACTATAATTATGTATAGTGTTGTATAGTTATCTATAGTGGTATCTCCCTCCTGGAACAGGCTCTATATTCTGTTCTCTTAGGCAGTTACGTAGAAGTTCAAAGTTTCTGAGTCTTTGGAACCTCCTTACCTTCAGGTTGAAATAATCTACACCCCAAAGTGGCATATGTTGGGTCACCTGCACTGCGTCCCATCAAAGAGAGGAAGAAGAGGAAGAAAAAATCAGACAACCTAGGTGTTTTAGAAAAAACAAAACAGTTTTCCTTTGTTTCAACACCAGGTGTGTGTGTGTCTTTCCCCACAACAAGCAATTCTGCAGCATTAGCACTGTGTGTTACCATTTAACTTGACTCCAACACTATGTATCTTTCTGAATGTACTGTCAGGTCCCACAGTTTGAGGGCTCAGTCCCAGGAGACTGCCACTGGCTTCACCTGTCAATTTCAGGCAGTAGATCCCCAGATTACCCTCAACTTCTGTATGCCTTGGCTATAAATCAGAAGTTCCTGAAAGCTCCCTCTTCAGGTTTTGCTGTACTTGATAGAGCAACTTCTAAAACTCAGGGCAGACTTATGTTTACTAGTTGAGTAAAGAATGTGATAAAGGATACAGATGGACAGACAGATGAGGAGATACGTAGGTTGAGGTCTGGGTGGGTTCTGTCCCTGTGGAGTAGGGGTCCATCCCTCTCTTGGTATATATGAATGTGTTCACCAAACTGAAAGCCCTTCAAACCCCATGCTCTTGGGATTTCATGTAGGCTTTCTCACATAGGATTCCTCTATTTTAAAGTTAATTTCCAGCAGCTCTCTGGAGAATGGGAAGTGAAGGACTGAACATATGAAACTTCTAATCATGGCTTTGTCTTTCTGGTGACCATCTCCCATCCAGGGGCACAACCAGAGTTGCCTCATTAAAACAAAAGTACTTCTACCATTCTTACTACTTAGGAATTTATAAGCATTTCAAGAACCCTGTTTTATGAACTGGGACAAAGATCAACTATATATTTCTTATTATAAATAACAAAATAACACAGGGCAAGGCACGGAGGCATCGGATCCTGCCTTCAGTGGGCTTCTCCGCCTACCTCTCAGGGCAGGGCCCAGCTGCAGCCAGCAGGGCTTTGCTAGCCCTAGGTAGAGGTAGAAAGGAAGAGCGTCCTCTTCTGTGAACGCTGAGATTTTCCTGCTTCTGCTGTCTGATCCTACTTCCATTCTACTCCCTTTAGAAAACATGAATTTCTAAGTGAATATTTAGGTGGCATTATCCTTGCAGATGACAGGGATATAAAAATTTGGGCTGATTTTTCAAGTTTAGGGATGGCTATCAGTACTAATCTCCTTAAAAGTATGTATTTAAATGGAATGTGGACCTGAACTCCATTGTTGTTACTTTCTAATTATGCAAACTTTGGTCACTCATTTAATCTTTCTCCATTTTTCAGTAACTAAGGTGGACCCTGCAGGGCTTTCCCAAAACCAAATGGCCCACCCTCTCATGTGCTCCATATGCCTCTTTGTAGAAAAGCTTTAGTCTCCCAGGTCTCTCCTGAGTCCCAAAAGGCTGGCTCAAGACTTGATTTAAAGACTGTGAATTTGTAGTAACAAAAAATAGCAGCTGGGCCAGGAGAACTGGTAACAATTTAAACAACAGATCAGCCATATAGCAGTCTCAGGATCTTTAGTTTCTTCCTGAAGTACATAGATAATGGTGTCTGATACAACTTCCTGGGTTGTTTTGCAAATACTAGAAAACCTCCACCAGATCTAAGAAGTTAACTGCCTTATGACTACTAGAACGTGGCCTCCAGACTGATTGGAGTCTGAGGATTGATGCTGTTAATCCCTATGACACCAACTTGTTATATCACCATCAGCTAATCAGAGAATTATGCACAAGCTGATCACACACCTGTGATTCTCTTCCTCGCTTTGCCTTAAAAAAAAAAAAAAGCCTTTTCTGAAATCTACTGGGGAATCTGGACCTGTTGAGCCCATATGACTCCTTGTATGACTCTGTAATAAATGCAGCATGTTTCATAGCTCTGCTGGTGAAGAATCTCCCTGCAGTGTGGGAGACCCCAGTTCGATTCCTGGGTAGGGAAGATGCCCAGGAGAAGGGATAGGCGACACACTCCAGTATTCTTGGGCTTCCCTGGTGGCTCATTTAGTAAAGAATCAGCCTGCAATGTGGGAGACCTGGGTTCCATCCCTGGGTTGGGAAGATCCCCTGGAGAAGTGAACAGCTATCCACTCCAGTATTCTGGCCTAAAGAATTCCATGGACTGTATAGTCCCTGGGTATAGTCTGCAAAGAGTTGGATAGGACTGAGTGACTTTCACTTTCACTTTCCTTCACCAAAACTTGGTGTCAGTAGATTGGCTTTACATGTGCTAGTGGACTCAAGTTTGTAAAAGTTCAGTAACATTTCTCTTGCAACTTTTCATTATGTTGATGAAATGAGAATTCCAGGGCTTAACCCGAGGTAGGGGCTCAAAATATTAGTTTTTTCCATCTCTTTTTCCCATTTAAGTTCTGCTTAAAGGAATCTCCAGTGTAAACTCCATCTCAGTCTCAGACAGAGATACTGAAACTAAATCTGCAAAACTGAAGGGGTCTCAGTAAAGAATCCATTTGCAGTGCAGGAGTCCTGGGTTCGATCCCTGGGTCAGGAAGATCCCTGGAGAAGGGAATGGCTACCTACTCCAGTATTCTTGCCTGGAGAATTCCATGGACAAAGGAGCCTGGCAGTTTACAGTCCATGGGGTTGCAAAGAGTTGGACGTGAGTGAGCAACTAACTTTCACTTTCACATTGTGTGAAACAGAAGATGGAATTCAAGGAATCTTCCATCACCAAGCCGAACAGAGAACTTACTATGCCTTTCTATATATTATGATAGGTTTTATAATTGATGATATTGAAATACTTTAGAATCCAGGGTAAATATCCATCAATATGAATCTAGAAGAGCAAATGTAGAAAATTTGTACTGGTTGGGGATATCGGGTGGCCCTCATTTCAGAAGAACCTGAGGGATTTTCAGAATAGCCAGGAAGCATGCAAAGGGAAATTAAGTCAGAAGCTTAATTTAGAGTGTCCACCATGGAAGTGGTAAGAATGAATTTAGGGAAGAGCTCCCAGTAATGCGGGAGCAGTCATGGATTTTGCTGGCTCTGAAAGGGATTCAGTTGCCTTTTGGTACCACTCATGAATATTGAAAACTTTAGAAGAGATTACTAATTACTAAAGGTATCCCTCGGGTTTGGGGTTAGATATGAGGGGGAAGCAGATCCAGGATTTTTGCCAGTTTGGTCAAATAGAGACTTGGAGTTGGAGATACCATTGGAGATACCATTTTAGGGGAATATTTTTGAACCCTCAATGTGATTATCACAGACATGTTAGAATATATGCTTTATTGAGTTCTAAAACATGTGTTGCTTCAGTTCGTCCAGGATCTAGTAATTACTAACAATATTTAGGTGTGTGGGGCTACCTAAGTAAGAAATAGTCCAGTGGTGGAATGATTTTCCAGTAGCACTAGCTACCTCACATAACATTAATGAGGATAAATGAGATAGGTCAGTCCCACCCAGTGCTTGACCTGAAGCAGGTATTCAAATATGAATTCTTTTCTCCCCCAGCACATGGTTTGTTTGAAGATGAAATGTGTCTGAACAAAAGATACCAAATAGAGTGTCTTCAGCTGCAGTGTTCCTTCAGTGTTTACTTTGAACCTGAGTATTTCTGTATGAGTGGAGTTTTCTTTTTTCTCTTTGCACTCAGTACTGGGTCTTGTATCAGCCTGTGTCGTCTCTATTGCTGTGCTGTGGAGAGATCACATAGTCTGTGTCTGATGTACCTTAGATTCTCACAACATGAGCACATTTTCTATATGTGACAAGATTTCAGGAAATGATAAATTAACTAGGGGGTAAAGCAATCCCATGAACTCAAAATTAGATTCACAAACAAGTTTATTTCACCACATAGCTGCTGCTTGTTACTCAGGCCACTCCCAGTGTGAGAACAGACTTTTGGTTTCATTTCTCAGTCTGATGTCAAATTCCAGAAATGTTTTTAACATAAATGTTTGTTAAGTGATTAGTAAAAGATTTAAGGAGCCCTGTATTAGGAAGGAGAATGAAGATCAAATATACGTTTCTTATTGTGAATCACAATACCACACCAGGGGAAGACACAGAGGTATCAGATCCCGCCTTCAGTGGCCTTGTCTCCCTCTCAGGGCAGTGCCCAGCTGCAAACAGTAGGGCTTTGCTTGCTGGAGGATGTAGAAAGGAAGAGCATCCTCTTCTGTGAACCCTGAATTTCTCCTGTTTCTGCTGTCTGATCATACCTCCATCCTACTCACTTCAGAAAACATGGAGTTCTGAGGAAATTATCAGGTGGCATTATGCTTGCCGATGACAGGGATCTGAAAATTTGGGCTGATTTGTCCAGTTAAGAGAGAGCTATTATCATTAGTCCCCACTATTTTCTCACTACTTTCTAACTCTGTGATCTTGGACTTCATCTTTCAGTTTTTCTTTCCTCTTACCACTTTAAATTGGGTTGATCAAGTGAGATAATTTCAGTGCTTTACCTTCAGTAGGGACTCAAAAATTTAATTCTTCCCATCCCTTCTCCCCATTTAAATCTTGATTTAAGGACCCTCCTGTGTAAATTCCATCTCAGCCTCCTGTGGGGATGTAAAACAGAAGATGGAATTCAAGGATCCCCTTGAATTCAAGGATCCCCTTCCTCCACCAAGCAAAGGGGAAAATCTGTTAGACATGTCTAGACATCGTGCTGTGCTGTGCTAAGTTGTGTCCAACTCTTTGCAACCCCATGAACTGTAGCTCACCAGGCTCCTCTGTCCATGGGGGTTCTCAAAGCAAGAATACCGGAGTGGGTTGCCATTTCCTTCTCCAAGGGATATTCCCAACCCAGGGATCGAACCCAGGTCTCCCACATTGCATGTGGATTCTTTACCATCTGAGCCACCAGGGAAGCCTATAATTTCCTATAATAGATGGTATTGAGCACTCTAGGATCCAGGATCAATATTCACCAATAAGGATCTGGAAGTGTCAATGTAGAGAACTTTCAGTGAATGGGGATTTAGGATGGGCCCCATAGTAGAGGATCCTGAGGAATTTTCAGAATGGCTGGGTAAAGGACAAAGGGCAATTGAGTCAGAAGACTAACTCAAAGAGTAGACACCAGGGTAATGGTAGGGATGGGCTTAGGGAAGTGCTTCCAGTAATATGGCAGCAACTGCGGACTTTGCTAACTCTGCAGGGGATTCACTTACATTCTGGTAACACTAGTGAATATTGAGAGCATTAGAAGAGATTGTTAATCATTACAGGTACTCCTGGGACTTGGGGTCATATTTGAGGGAGAAACAGGTCCAAGATTTTGTTAGTTTAGTCAAATAGAGATTTGGATTTGATGTCATTTGAGATGCAATTTTAGGGGATCATTTTTGAACCTGGTTTATTGTTTACATATCCAATTCAAGCAATTATTCGATCTACCATGAAATGTATTCTGGGAGAGATCAAGATGGCAGAGCAGGAGGATGTGGAGCTCACTCTTAGCAATGAACACATTAGAAATTCATCTACATGTGGAATAATTCTCACTAAAATGTAGCGTTAAACTGGCTGAAGGAATCTTATACACTCAAGGCTCTTAGAAAGATCTCATGTTTTTAGGTAGGTTGGGAAGAGAAGTCATTGGGTTGGGACCTGTGCCCTTAGAGTGGAACTTAGAGGAAAAAGGAGAGCCCACAGGTGGGTGTCCACTCTGGGTCCTGAGGAGGTTGAGTCACAGACTTGCCTTCCTTGTCTTGAGGTCCTATGCATAGGGGACAAGCCCCATTGGCTGATTGGAAAACTTTGAAGAACAGATAAAAAGGCTACAGAAACCTTAGTTCCACTCATGAACAATTCCTCTCTCAGGGTGGAGAGACATCTGCCCTAGCAGCTGCCTCACCATACTCCTTAGTCCCAACTGGAGTGAACACCCTGGCCCCGTTCATTTTACTTCACAGGGTGGCACAGAACCTAGGGCTTCCAGGACCAGGAAAAATACTCAACCTTGGAGTGCAGAGGCCATCCATTCCAGGACAGAACGCCAGAGGGCAGGTGTCAGCCAATGTTGGCTCTTACTCAGGGAGTGCCCCACAAGCAGCCCAGACTTCTGATTGCAGTTCAGCTGCCAGTATTCTCATGACTGTCTCATTGTGCATCCTCGTTCCAAGCAAATGCTCCATCCACTTACTCTATACTTTACACATGGCACTAGATCTGGGGTAGCTAGGTCAGGGGAAAAGGTAACCATGGGCTGTATCTGCATGGATACACTGATGCCTACAAAGGCAGAGCATAGGACCTCAGTAGGTGCAGAAACCCCACTTACTTCCTCATTTCCTTCCTTTGTGGCAAAGGTTCTGGAACAGGGAGACAGAAAACATAACTTTAAGGGAACAGAGCAAACACAAGACTGTCCCTAAGGACTTCCACCATCAGCAACTTGGGATCAGACCCCACCCTTGAAAGGGTGGAATGGCCACTGAGTAGAGAGAAGTCCCACAGACAGAGAGGAAGTTATAGCCTGCAGAAAGACTGCAGGCTGTAGCTCCACCATATCTAGTCCCTCCTCTACCAAGGTGATAGCTGCCAGTACACGCTGAGGAAGGGCGGCTGATGTCCATGTCAAATTCAGCTCCTCACCAAAGGCACTGGACACATTTAATATGTATAGAAGTTCTTCCACAAAAGAATACCCCTTCAGGACCACAGTAACTGTTTCACCTAGACTGACAGAGGCAGAGGATGTTAAGCAAAAATAAGAAAGCAGAAGAACTACTCTCAAATGAAAGAGGAAGACACAACTCCAGGAAAAACAACAACAACAGCAAAACAAATAAACAATTTACCAGATAAAGATCTCAGAAATTGGCACTAAAAATGTTAACTGAATAAGGGGAGATGATTGATCTAAATAATGATCATTTTAATAAGGAATTAAATTACATTAAAAGACCCAATCAAAAATAGATAATTCAATATCTGAGTAAAAAAAAAAAACACTAGAAGGAGTGAATAGCAGATTAAGTGGTTCAGAAGAACACAAACATTGTCTGGAAGATATAGTAATGGAAATCATCTAATCAGAACAGCAGAACAAAATTCAAATTTAAAAATTATAAGGAATCAAAGAAATCTCTGGGAAACCAGTAAATTTGCCAACATTCACATTATAGATGTTCCAAAAGAAGAAGAGAGAGAAGAAAATAGTGTATTTGAAGAAATTATGCCTGAAAACAACTCAAACCTGAAGAAGAAAACAGATATGCAGCTATAGAAAGCACAGAGGGTCCCAAACAAGATAAACCAAAACAGACCCACAGCAAGGTATATCGTAATTATAATGGCAGTAATTAAAGAGAATTCTAAAGGCAGCAAGAGGAAAAGTTATATACAAGGGAACCTCTCTAAAGCTACCATCTGATTTCTCTGCAGAAACTTTGCAGGCCAGAAGCAAATAGCATGATGTATTCAAAGTGGTGTAAGGGAAAACCCTGCAACCCAGGGTACTCTATCCAGTAAGACTGTCATTTAGAATAGAAGGAGAGATAAAGAAGTTAGACAAGCAACACTAAAATGATTCCACAATAATAGACCTACCCTGAAACAAATGCTGAAGGGTCTTCTCAATGGAAAAGAAGTAAGAGTCATAGGAAAAAAAAAATCCCAACAGGAAAGATAACTATATAGCAAGGATTGAAGATCACTTCAACAAGCAGGTACACAGATTAAAAAACAAAAAATTGGCCAAGTAGTATTCCATTTTATATGGGTACCACTCCTTCTGATGTAAGTCCAAAAGAGAAAAGCAAATATAGCAACACATATATAAGTAATTTAGAAAAACTGTCCTGGTGAACATATTTGCAGGATAGAAATAAAGATGCAGATGTAGAGAATGCACTTGTGGACACATGCAGGGAAGGAGAGGGAGAGATGAATTAAGAGAGTAGCACTGATATACGTACATCACCAAGTGGAAAATAGAAGCTGCTGTATAACACAGGAGGCTCAACCCAGTGCTCTCTGATGACATAGAGGAGTGAGATGTGATAAGATGACGAAATGAATTTTACAAATTCAGTGCTATCAAAGGCCAAAGCAATATGTCTGGCTTTGTTCTCAGGAAAAAGCAAAATCTGTCATAACAAAACCTGTGAATTCTTCAAAAAGCATTATGCTTACCAGTTATCATTTGTGGACATATTTCCACAAGGGAATATGTATATATATATACACACATATATATGTATATATATTTTTTTAAGATAAATTTTTAGGGAATATAAATAACTTTAGGAAACTCCCCAATATTATGGGTTTCCATGGTGACTCAGATGGTGAAAGATTTGTCTGCAATGCAGGAGACGTGGGTGGGAGGCACAGGAAAAATATATATATGTAAAATAAATGCTTAGGGAATATAAATAGTCTTTTAGGAAACTCTCCAATATTATTAGGTTAGTGCAACCTAATTGTGGTTTCGGATTGTGAATTTTAAACCATTGTAACTAGGCTCAAACACATCTTTATTAATCAAAATAGGAACCATTACAATCAACATGTTTTTGGCAATGAAAAATAAGTTTATTCCTGTGGCATAAAAATGCATGCTTTGAATTTTGACAAAGTCTTTGAAAGATTGTTCTGTCACTGCTGGTTGTGGAAGTGTTTTCTCTGCAACAAATTGTTATTGTTGAGATGCTTGAAGAAGTGGTAGTCAGTTGGCAAGAGTTCAGGTGAATATTGGGCTTCCTGGGTGGCGCAGTGGTAAAGAATCTGCCTGCCAACGCAAGAGATGCAGGTTTGATTCCTGGGTTGGGAAGATCCCCTGGAGTAGGAAAGAGAAACTCACTTCAATATTTTTGCATGGAAAATCATTCCACAGGTGGGCTACAGTCCATGGGGTCACAAAGAGTTGGACATGACTGAGCACACACCAGTGAACATGGAGGATGAGGCAAAACTTTGTAGTTCAATTCATTCAACATTTGAAGTGTTGGCTGTGCGACATGCAGTTTGGCATTGTCTGGAGAAGAATTGGGCCCTTTCTATTGGCCAATGCTGGCTGCAGGCATTGAGGTTTTCAGTTTTTCGGTGCATTTCATCAATCTGCTGAGCATACTTCTCAGATTTACTAATGGTTTCGCTAGGATTCAGAAAGCTGTCATGGATCAGACCAGCAGCAGACAACCAAACAGTGACCATGACCTTTTTCTGGTGCAGGTTTGGCTTTGGGAAGTGCTTTGAAGCTTCTCCTCAGTCTGACCACTGAGCTGGTCATCATTGGTTGTTGAATAAAATCCACTTTTCATTGTGCATCACAATCTGATTGAGAAATGGTTTGTTGTTATTGTGTAGAATAAGAGAAGATGACACTTCACAACAATGATTTTTTAAGATTTTGGTCAGCTTACAAGGCACCCATTTATCGAGCTTTTTCACCTTTCCAATTTGCTTCAAGTGCCAGTCAACCATAGAATGGTCGATATTGAGTTTTTTAGCAACTTCTTGCGTAGTTGTAAGAGGATCAGCTTTGATGATGGTCCTCAATTGGCCATTGCCTACTTCCAGTGGCCAGCCACTACTCTCCTCACCTTCAAGGCTCTTGTCTCCTTTGCAAAACTTCTTGAAATACTGCTGCACTGTGCATTCGTTAGCAGTTCCTGGGCCAAATACGTTGATGTTGCACGTTGTCTACACTGCTTTACAACCCATTTGAATTCATATAACAAAATTCCTAGAATTTGCTTTTTGTCTAATATAATTTCCATAGTCTAAAATAAATATAAAATACACAGAAAGTAATGTCATTAGCAAAATAACATAAAGTGAGAAATGCGCTTTAAAATGATGTGCAAAAAGACAGAAATATAGGTCAATGGAACAAAATAGAAAGCCCAGAGATCAATCCACACACCTATGGACACCTTATCTTTGACAAAGAAGGCAAGAATATACAATGGAGAAAAGACAATCTCTTTAACAAGTGGTGCTGGGAAAACTTGTCAACCACTTGTAAAAGAATGAAACTAGAACACTTTCTAACACCATACACAAAAATAAACTCAAAATGGATTAAAGATCTAAATATAAGACCAGAAACTATAAAAGTCCTAGAGGAAAACATAGACAAAACACTCTCCAACATAAACCACAGCAGGATCCTCTATGACCCACCTCCCAGAATATTGAAAATAAAAGCAAAAATAAACAAATGGGACCTAATTAAACTCAAAAGCTTCTGCACAACAAAGGAAACTATAAGCAAGGTGAAAAGACAGCCTTCAGAATGGGAGAAAATAATACCAAATGAAGCAACAGACAAAGGATTAATCTCAGAAATATACAAGCAACTCCTACAGCTCAATTCCAGAAAAATAAAAAACCCAATAAAAAATGGGCTAAAGAACTAAACAGACATTTCTCCAAAGAAGACATACAGATGGCTAACAAACACATGAAAAGATGCTCAGCGTCACTTATTATCAGAGAAATGCAAATCAAAACCTCAATAAGGACCATTACATGCCAGTCAGAATGGCTGCTATCCAAAAGTCTACAAGCAATAAGTGCTGGAGAGTGTGTGGAGAAAAGGGAACCCTCTTACACTGTTGGTGGGAATGCAAACTAGTACAGCCACTATGGAGAATATTGTGGAGATTCTTTTAAAAACTGGAAATAGAACTGCCATATGACCCAGCAATCCCGCTGCTGGGCATACACACTGAGGAAACCAGATCATGTGTGCCCCAATGTTCAGTGAAGCACTGTTTATAATAGCCAGGAAATGGAAGCAACTTAGATGCCCATCAGCAGACGAATGGATAAGAAAGCTGTGGTACATATACACAATGGAATATTACTCAGCCATTAAAAAAATACATTTGAATCAGTTCTAATGAGATGGATGAAACTGGAGCCCATTATACAGAGTGAAGTAAGCCAGAGAGATAAACACCAATACAGTATACTAATGCATATGTATGGAATTTAAAAAGATGGTAATGAACACCCTGTATGCGAGACAGCAAGAGAGGTGCAGATGTATTGAACAGAATCTTTTGGACTCTGTGGGAGAGGGAGAGGGTGGGATCATACGGGAGAATGGCATTGAAAAATGTAAATTATCATATGTGAAACGAATCGCCAGTCCAGGTTCGATGCATGATACAGGATGCTCGGGGCTGGTGCACTGGGATGACCCAGAGGGATGGGATGGGGAGGAAGGTGGGAGGGGGGTTCAGGATGGGGAACACATGTACACCCATGGCAGATTCAAGTCAATGTATGGCAAAACCAATACAATGTTGAAAAGTAAAAATAAATAAATAAAATAATACTAAGGAAAAAATACCTATGTGAAATTAAAGCATAAATTAGTAATACTAAAAAATAAATACATTTTCTGAATAAAAAAATAAAATAAAATGATGTGCAATATAACCACTTATTTAAAAAATGTATTCTAATATCTAAAAATAGCAAAGTTGAGCAATGTAAAACCACAATTGTTAATAGCTTCTCTTTCTTTACTGATTTCATTTATTTTGTCTCTCTTTTTCTTCCTTGATGTGTTTCACTAGAGGTTTATTAATTTTATCTCAGCAAAGAACTAGCTTAGTTTCATTGATCTTTTCACTTGTTTTTTTCAGTCACTATTTCAATTATTTCTTTTCAAGCTTATTATTTTTCTTTTATGAACTTCAGGTTTTGTTTGTACTTTTTATTCTCATTCCCCTAGGTATAAGTTTAGTTTGTTTATTTGAGGCTGCTTTTTTGGTTTGTTTTCTTTGCTTCTGCTGCTGCTAAGTTGCTTCAGTTGGGTAGGCCTATATTACTACCACCTCCCTGTTAGAGCTTCTTTTGTTCTGCCTCATAGTTTTTGGAGCATTATGTTTTCATTTTCAGTTGTCTTGAGATTGTTTTCTAAATATTATCTTTGATTTCTTCAAGGATCATTTATTGTTTAGTAACATGTTGTTTAGGCCACAAGTTTATGATTTTTCTGGGGTTTTTGGGTACATTCTTGTTTTATCCTGTTGTGGTCAGTCAGGATAGTTGATATAATTTTAGTTTTCTTAAATATATTAAGACTTGTTTTGTGGAGCTGAATATGATTCATTGTAGAGAATGTTTCTTGGGCACTTGAAAACAATATGTATTCTGTTTTATTTGAATGAAATATTTTTTTCTGTATCTAATAAGTCAGCCTGATCAAGTGCACTATTTAAGGCCCATATTTCTTTATTGATTTTCTGCCTGGATCATCTGTCAGTGATGTGAGTGGGCTTTTAAATTCCTATACTTTTATTGTATTACAGTTCATTTTTCCCTTTATGCCTGTTAATATTTGCTTTATGTACTTAGGGGACAACTGTATTTGTTGAATTGATAGTTACAAGTTTGGAAATAAGAGCTGGGTCCATAAGAAATCAATTGACATTCAAATTTCAATTTTATGTCCTTTTTTTTGGTAGAGAAGTCATTATGCAACACATATATAAGATAAAGTGCCTACATGCAGAATATGGAAAGAACTATGAAATCACCATGAAATGAATATGGATGAAGACTTGAGCAGGCAGTTTATAAAAGTGAATATTCAAATAGTCACATGGAATGAAGGAAGTCCAATCTCAGCAGTAATCAGGTAAATGCAAACTATAGTGAGTTATTACTACTACATAATCCAGAGTGGCTAAAATTTAAGAGTGATAATAGTGTTAATAAACATGAGAAGCAACGGAAACACTCAAATATCGCTAGTAAGGTTATAAATTTGTACAGCTTCTTTAAAAGATGGCTGGCATTCTCTCCTAAAGTTGAAGAGATATCTAGATATGTAGATAAATTATGACCCCAAAATTATTCTCCAGGTATATACCTAATGGAAATGTGTGAGTAAATGCAACAAAAGACATGTGCAAGAATTCTTAGAGTGCAGTATTTAAATAAACATGAGCTGAAGAAAATTCAAATGTTTGCAGTAGTATAATGGATAAATGAATTGTGATATATAATGGAATATTATGCAGTGATGAAAAACCCAACTGTAGCTCCATTGAGTAACAGATAAATTTCCCAAACATTGTTGAGTGAATGGAAGTCAGACACAAAACAATTAAACTGAATCATTCAATTTGCCTGTTCAAAAACAGAACTCATCTATGGTGTTGAACCTCTGGAATAGAAAGGGTAGAGTAATTAGAAGATGACATGTTGTGAGGGAGGTGATTCTAGGAGGTTGGTATGTCCTGTAACTTTTCCTCCATGGTGGTTAAATTGATGTTTGTTATGGAATAATTACATGAGCTGTACACGTGTAATTTGTGTTGTTGTTGTAGTTTTGGTAGTATAACTCTGTATTTCCATTAAAAATCGGTTTAAAAAGTTACATCTTTTATAGCCTCCTGACTCTCCAAGAGTTATTTCTCTTTCATTCTATGAGTAGGTGTGACATAATGAATAAATGACCCCCCCCAAAAAGATATCCATTTTCTAATCCTCAAAACCTGTGAATATATGGCTTTACATGGCAAAAAGACTTTTTCAGGTGTGATTAAGATATCAAGACTGGGAAATTATTATGGGTTACCCGGTTGTGATGAATGTAATCAGAATGGTCCTTATGAGAGGGAGGTGTGGGGATCAGAGGTAGAGTGATGTTTCATGGGGACAGCTTGATTGGTCACTGACAGCTTTGAAGATGGAAGGAGATTGTGAACTTAGGAAGGGGGGCAGCCTCTAGATGCTGGAAAAGGCAAGAAAACAGACTTTCCTTTAGAGCCTCCAAAAGGAAATGAAGCTTTGCCAATAATTTGTGTTTAGTCTTATAAGACCCAATTTTGGATGTATCACCTCTAGAACTATAAGAGAATTAACCTGTTGTTTTAAGTCACCAAACGTGTGGTAATTTGTTACAGTAGCAATAGGAAACTAAAAGTGGTAGTTCATGGGCAGTGTACTCTTGACAGGTACAATGTCAGAGTACACTGACCATAATAGGTGCTTGTAACTTGTACTGAATGTATGATCAAGCTTCAAAAGTGTCATTCCTCAGTATGGTAAGGGGATTTTTGAAATAAATAAGGATGTTGAGAATTCAAGACCAATATGATGTGATGTGACTAGGCAGTTTCTACTAGTCTCCTTCCCTCTAATCTTCAGACTTCCTTAAACGTGAAAGGTTAGAGTCTGGAGATGAAGGAAAAGAGCACAGGGTTTGCAGTTATCAGGCACAACACAATTGGAGATGAGGATGTGGATGAAGATGGCATTATTAGGCCTTTCCCTTAGTCTGTGAAAGGGATTTGTTGTCAAGAGGGCGATTAGAATATTTTACAAAAGAAATGTGCAAAGAAATAAGGTGGAAGTATTAATGCTCTTGACATCCCCAATGGATTTTGTTGTTGTAGTTCAACCACTCAGTCGTGTCCGACTCTTTGCAATCCCATGGACTGCAGCACACCAGACTTCCCTGTCCTTCACCATCTCCCATAGCTTGCTCAAACTCATATCCATTGAGTTGATGATGCCATCCAACCATCTTGTCATCTGTCATCCCCTACTTTTTCCTCCTGCCATCAATCTTTCCCAGCAGAATGGTCTCTTCCAATGAGTCTGTTCTTCACAACAGGTGGCCAAAGAATTGGGGCTTCAGCATCAGTCCTTCCAATGAATATTGAGGATTGATTTCCTTTAGGATTGACTGGTTTGATTTCCTTGCAGTCCAAGGGACTCTCAAGAGTCTTCTCCAACACCACAGTTCAAAAGCACCAATTCTTCAGCGCTCAGCCTTCTTTATGGTCCAGCTCTCACATCCATACATGACTACTGGAAAAACCATAGCTTTGACTATAGGACCTATGTTGGCAAAGTAGTATCTCTACTTTTCCTTATGCTGTTTAGGTTTGTCATAGCTTTTCTTCCAAGGAACCAGCATCTTTTAATTTCATGGCTACAGTCATCATCCACAGTCATTTTGGAGCCCAAGAAAATAAAGTCTGTCACCATTTCCATTGTTTTCCCATCTATTTGCCATGAAGTGCTGGGCCTGAATGCTATTATCTTCGTTTTTTTGAATGTTGAGTTTTAAGCCAACTTTTTCACTCTCCTCTTTCACTTTCATCAAGAGACTCTTCAGTTCCTCTTCACTTTCTGCCATGAGGGTGGTGTCATCTGCTTTTCTGAGGTTATTGGTATTGCTCCCAGCAATCTTGATTACAACTTGTGCTTCATACAGCCCACTATTTCACATGATGTACCCTGCCTATAAGTTGCAGGGTGACAGTGTACATCCTTTTCATACTCCTTTCCCAATTTTGAACCAGTCCATTGCTCCATGTCCCGTACTAACTGTTGCTTCCTGACCAGCACACAGGTTTCACAGAAGGCAGGTAAGTTGGTTTGGTTTTCCCATCTCTTTAAGAATTTTCCACAGTTTGTTTTTATCAACAGAGTTAAAGGCTTTATGATAGTCAATGAAGCAGAAGTAGATGTTTTTCTAGAATTCCCTTGCTTTTTCTATGATCCAGCAGATGTTGGCAATTTGATCTTTGGTTCCTCTGTCTTTTCTAAATCCATCTTGAACATCTGGAAGTTACTGGTTCATGTTGAACAACTAGGCCTTCTGAGGCCTAGCTTGGAGAATTTTGAGCATTTCTTTGCTAGGGAGTGAGATGAATCCTATTGTGTTTTGAGCATTCTTTGGCATTGCCTTTCTTTGGGATTGGAATGAAAACTGACCTTTTCCAGTCCCGTGGCCACTGCTGAGTTTCCCACATCTGCTGGCACACTGAGTGCAGCACTGTCACAGCATCATCGTTTATGGTTTGAAAGAGCTCAGCTGAAATTCCCTCACCTCCACTAGCTTTGCTCTAAGGTGTGCTTGACTTAGCACTCCAGGATATCTGGTTCTAGGTGCGTGATCACACTGGTGTGATCGTGGTCATCTGGGTCATTAAGATCTTTTATGTCTAGTACTTCTGTGTATTCTTGCCATCTCTTCTTAATATCTTCTGCTTCTGTTCAGTTCAGTTCAGTTGCTCAGTTGTGTCCATTCTGTGACCCCATGAATCATAGCATGCCAGGCCACCCTGTCCATCACCAACTCCTGAAGTTTACCCAAAGTCATGTCCATCATGTTGGTGATGCCATCCAGCCATCTCATCCTCTGTTGTCCCCTTCTCCTCCTGCCCCCAATCCCTCCCAGCATCAGGGTCTTTTCCATTGAGTCAACTCTTCACATGAGGTGGCCAAAATACTGGAATTTCAGCATCAGTCCTTCCAATGAACACCCAGGACTGATCTCTTTAGGATGGACTGGTTGGATCTCCTTGCAGTCCAAGGGACTCTCAAGAGTCTTCTCCAACACCACAGCTCAAAAGCATCAATTTTTAGGTGCTCAGCTTTCTTCACAGTCCAACTCTCACATCCATACATGACTACTGGAAAAACCATAGCCTTGACTAGACGGACCTTTGTTGGCAAAGTAATGTCTCTGCTTTTTAATATGCTATCTAGGTTGGTCATAACTTTCCTTCCAAGGAGTGTCTTTTAATATCATGGCTTCAATCACCATCTGCAGTGATTTTGGAGCCCCCCAAAATAAAGTCTAACACTGTTTCCACTGTTTCCCCATCTATTTCCCATGAAATGATGGGAACAGATGCCATGATCTTAGTTTTCTGAATGTTGAGCGTTAAGGCAACTTTTTCACTCTCCTCTTTCAATGCTTCTGTTAGGTCTATACCATTTGTGTCCTTTGTTGTGCCCATCTTTGCATGAAATATTCCCTTGGTGTCTCTAATTTTTGTAAAGAGATCTCTAGTCTTTCCCATCTATTGTTTTCCTCTATTTCTTTGCACCAATCACGTAGGAAGGTTTTCTCTCCTTGCTATTCTTTGGAACTCTGCATTCAGAGGGATGTAGCCTTCCTTTTCTCCCTTTACTTTATTTTTTTATTTTTCTAATTTTTTTTTATTTTGAATAACCAAAATTGTAAGTTTAAAGTTTAATCAACATTATTTTTTTTCTTTTTTCTTTTCGTTTATTTATACTAGTTGGAGGCTAATTACTTTACAATATTGTAGTGGGTTTTGCCATACATTGATATGAATCAGCCATGGATTTACATGTGTTCCCCATCCTGAGCCCCTTTCCCACCTCCCTCCCCATCCCATCCTTCTGGGTCATCCTAGTACACCAGCCCTGAGCACTTGTCTCATGCATAAAACCTGCACTGGAGATCTGTTTCACAACTGGAGAAGCGAGGGTGGGATGATCTGAGAGAATAGCATTGGAAAATGTATATTATCTCCCTTGACTTTAGCTGCTTTTCTTTTCTCACCTATTTGAAAGGTCTCCTCAGACAACCATTTGGCTTTTTTGCATTTCTTTTTCTTGGGGCTGGTCTTGATCACTGCCTCCTGTACAATGTTACAAACCTCCATCCATAGTTCTTCAGGCACTCTATCTATAAGATCCAATCCCTTGAATCTATCTGTCACTTCCACTGTATAATTGTAAGGGATTTGATTTAGGTCTTACCTGAATTGCTTAGTGGTTTCCCCTACTTTCTTCAATGTAAGTCTAGTTATAATTACTAAGATTCATTCCCAACCATAGAACACTTCTGATACTAAAAATGTGGGTTTTCCTTATCAAACAAGTTCTCTAACTCTGTGCAGATACCAGCTAGGTGTCCTACAATTTAATTCAGTTCTGACACAGTACCTGGAGTTAGTTCAGACCTCAGTGGTTAAGGGCTCAGCCCCACAAGACTGCTCTCCCACTTCAGATAACAGTTGAAAATACTGGGTCCCTAGTTACTCACAATTTATCTGACTTGTCTTAAAATTTGGGATTCCCATGACCCTCTCTTCTAGTTTGATCATTTGCTGTGACAACACATGGAAATCAGGGACTTTTCTTATTTACAGCTAAGTATATATAGGATATATAGGTATGTATCCTTATAAAAGATGTTAGAAAATATATAAATGAAGAACCTGATTAAGAGGCAAATAATATGAGGTATGGAGGTCTCCTGAATACAAGGGCTTCTGTGACTGTGGAAGTTGAGGTACACCACCTTTCTGCATGTGGGAGTGTTCACCACCCTAGAAGCTCTGCACACCCTTTCCTTTACGGTTTTATGGAGGTTCCATGACATATGCATGATTAAATCACTGGCAAGTGGGGATTAATTCAGTCTCTATCTCGTTTCCCTCCTGGAGGTGTGAGGGGATTTGGAGCAGAAAGTTCCAAGTCTCTAATCACATGGTTGCTTTGGCAGGCAAACTCCATCCTGAAACTATCTAGGGGCCTGACACAGAGTCACCTCATTAACATAAACTCAGGTATTCTCCACAGGGACTTTTTAGGAGTAACAAAAGAGGCTCCTCTCATCCCTGTAACTCATGAAGTTCCAAGAATTCTAGGAGTTCTGCTTCAGAAACCTGGACAAAGACTGGACATATCTTTATTGTTATATCACAATATTGTACTAGTTAATAATGAGAAGTAATTGAAAACATCTCGTGGAAGCAGCCCCTTCCTTTTCTAGAAGAGACGCATCTGTGTTGCCAGTTTATTTCTCCTCTTGCCCCTCTTCCTCATTTTTCTTCATCTGTGTGTAACCTGTTCATTGAATGAGCTGGACTCAGTGGTGTATGATTGGAATATTCCTTTATTTATCTCTACCCTTGCTTGCTGCCATGTTATTTTGGTTCTCCCACCCCCATTCCTGATAATATGCTTGGGAAAGTGACTTTTCTAGTCACTTTTGGTATTAGAATATCTAAAGTCTTAGGCATTAAAAAGCTTAGTCCTATCTACTATCAAAACTTCCATCTCTCATTAAATCCTAAGCTGGCTCTTTGACCACCTTTCACCCCTCCATCAAGTTCAGGCCTGATATACAATTTCATAGACTAGGAGGGAGTAAACTGAATGAAGTGTGTTATAGCCTGTTTTCTTTCTCTCATTTCTTTACTTCCTTTCCTCCTCATACTCTCATTATTTGGTTTGAGGGATGAAAGCCGAAGGGTAGCTGTGGTGCTATCTGTGATTGTTCTTTTAGTCCTTGAATATACAATAGCTGCTTCTTTTGGTTGTGCTTTTGTGGAGTCTTCAGAATGCCCCCGTACACTTAATGACCTGACAGTGTACTGTTTGCAGACCTGTTTTGCTGACATCCCAGGGCAACCTCTTTGACTTTCCCCTCATTCCTGCTTCTGGCAGTATTTTTCCGTTTGTCGCCGAAGGGGGGGGGGGGGGCAGGGGGGCATGGAGGGGTGTGCAGGGTGGGGCGAGGGAGGGGTGAGGAAACTCTGTTGGGCAGAGGATCCAATCTGTATCCCATGGACCTTGGAGAAATTCAGCATCTTGTTCAGGAGTACAGGACACTAGTGATCCTTAGCAGGTAGCCCCAGCCTCCATGTTAACTATCATTATTGCTGTTTCCTGGAGTTTGTTCAAACTCAGTTATGCTATCTAACCATCTCATCCTCTGCTGCCCTCTTCTTTTGCCTTCAATCTTGATGTCTCCTCCAAATTAGAAGACATAAAAGTCTGTCTTAAATCCCTATGCACTTAGGGATGACAGTAATAATTAGTCTGTAATAGTCCATAATTCACTTCATTCACTTTGAGACCTAAGTGAAAATCTTAGTGAAAATTTCCCCTTTTTTTTTAAAGCATGTGCTGGTGCTCAGTCATGTCCAATTCTTTGCGGCCTCATGGATGGTGGCCCATCAGGCTCCTCTGTCTGTAGAATTTTCCAGGCAAGAATACTGGAGTGGGTTGCCGTTTCCTTCTCCAGGGGATCTTCCCAACCCGGGGATTGAACTTCACTGTCTCTTTTATCTCCTGCATCGGCAAGGGAGTTCTTCACCATTGGTGCCACCTGAGAAGCAACTCACATCGTAGTTGTGTTCTTTATCTTGTCCTAGAATCCCCCACTCTCCTAGCCCCATTCCTTCAGGATTAGTCCTCTCTAGCTTAAATCAGTCTGGAAATTCCCTACGTCTATTGATGTGGTGACCCCCAATTCCTTTGTTTCCATGATCCACAGTTTCAGTGACTCTGAGAGACTCCTTCTACTGATCGTGTGAACCTTACCTCCAGTGACCTTACAACGCTGGCCATCTCTAATCCCTGTGACCTACACTGAGCCCAGCATCTCCCACTTTTCATGACTATATGATTCTCATTCCTATGAACTCTATCACCCTACTCCAGTGTTCCTAAGATCTCCCTCACAGACCTCAACCCATGGACACTTTGATCCTGACCCCGCCTTGATGGCACTTTACTCTCCACTACTATCATAGAAAACAACTTTCATATGTTTCCATTTACCTTCATTCCCAACTTATGTCTAGCCATTTTGTAGGGAACTCTTGACACCGTCTCTGAATTGCATTTAGTAATCACTCTCCTTAAATGCCTGAGGAATTGATAAAAAATTAGTTGTTTATACATAAAAATTTTGCCTGAAAATCAAAGTTAATCATGATGCTTCTTAGTTAAAAGTTTTAATGGGCTTATTGAACAAATATGAAAAGCATTGAACAAATGTTAACATTGCACAGTTATCAAGGATGCAGTGATGTCAGAGACAGGTGCTATATTGTGCATGGGTTCTGTTTTTGTCACTATTTCAACTTTATCCTATTTGGAGGCTCTTCCAACTCTCAGTGAGACTATTTTTAAAGAACAAAAGGAAAATCCATCTATTCAAGAACATCTGCTTTCTGTATAGTTTTTCTGTTTCATGATTTCTTCTGGAGACATGGTCATTTGACCTGAAACTGAAGAGTATGCTTGGGGCACAAAGATAGCAGAGTGAGCAGCACTCCTGTGTCCCAGCTCTGAAGATCCAAGTTCTTTGATTGTTCTTCTTTGTACTGTATGTTTTCATACAGGCTGTGGAGGGGTAGAGAGTGTGACCTTAAATGGAAGCCAATGAATGGCCCTATGTCAGACATGAGTAACTTTTTTCTTTGCATCAGGGTTCCTTCAGATCCTCAGCTTTGAGAACCTAGCATAAGTCATTGTTTCAGAAGGTATAGGTTTGCAGAGTGGAGATTTCCTCCCCTCTCAGGTCCTTGGTTGGCTTCAGTGTGTTTTCCTTTTTTATTTCTGATCATGATGCTATGGCTCAAATAGTGTGAAAAGTCACAAAGGTGCTTGATTTGGAGATAAGCATTTTCTTACATTTTAATATACAGAAACGTTTCTTATTGAATTATCACTATGGTTTAGTCACTAAGATGTGTCTGACTCTTGTGACCCCACGGACTGTAGCTAGCCAGGCTCCTCTGCCCATGGGATTCTCCAGGCAAGAATACTGGAGTGGGTTGCTATTTCCTTCTCCAGGGAATCTTCCTGACCCTGGACTCGAACCCAGGTCTCCCGCGTTGCAGACTCTTTACAACTGAGCTACGAGGGAAGCCTCGACCTGGTCCACACCTTGATTAAAATGGCTCTTTTTCCCTGGTCATAAATCTTGTTCTATAAACGGGTCCTTGTCAGACCTGTACAGAGCTCTAGGCCATGAATACCTAAACTCTTGTGAATTTTTTCTTAACCTTTTTAAAAAACATGCACAGGCCAGTGCCAAAGTGCCCAGGAAGAAGAGAAAAGTGGTTAAATTAGAAAAGATTATTTAACTTCTATTTTTCATATTTGTTTAATATTGTTTCCCAAATTGATGCAGGCTCTATCCTGGTCAAGTTTCTGGGTTTTTATTATTATTATTATTATTCCTATAATAGAATAGCTCTAAATGGCATTATATTTGAGAATTGGAAATCTTGAATTTCCTATGAATTTTTTTGCATTCAAGCATTAATACTCTTCCTCACAATTTAAGAGAGTGAAAAAAATACTTAGAAATGAAAAGTATTTGTAACTTCCAGTCAATAACTGTATATTGATAAAAATATTTGTATAGTTATTCTATATATTTTGTAGCAGCCTGCAATGATTTTAATCTCCCTGTATGAAAATGACTTTCTTGAAGCTTTATATAACATTACATATTTCAAAATAAAAACATTCAGAATAATAATATAAAATATGCAGTCAGTATATTAAATGGGCTTTATTGGATTTTATCATGTACGCATGTGTATCAGTTATCTGTTTTTAAAGAAGGAATTGAGGCAATGAAAAATAAGGTTCTTACTCAAGAAATCTTCAACTCTTGCTATGCTTGATTTAGTTTTAGATGTTTCATTTGAGAAAAATTGATACAAGGAAGGTTTTCATTCTGAGTGGGTGCTATTTTAGGCTTGTTCTGGTAATGTGCCTTCTTTGTTTAGATACTGGACCTCTTATCTGGTCATTGAGTATTATTTTGTTTTCAAGTCATCAAGCACCTCCTGCTTTGTGATTTTCTTCCAGGCATCAGGAATTTCACCTTTATTGATAAACTTTTTGTGATATTTTTCTTCTAGCTTTGATCTGAAGTGACAGACAAACCATTTCCAGTATGGCTGGGTGGATGTGTCTGGGGTGATGCTCCATGTGGCATACTCCCCTCCTGCTTGTCGATAGGTCTTAAATGGGATTATCCTGCCATCATTCAAAAGAAAAGTGCAATCACTTGCTACTGAACTAGTACAGGAATCAATGACAAACTGGTCTGTTTGATCCCACCACACTCCACCGAGAGCCTCTGGACGGTGGAAGGGAACACTGTGGTCTCCTTCATGGGTAGGGATTGTGTTCGTACAAATTGCTTTACAGAAGGGACACTGTTTCCAGCAGCCACAGAGATGTTCAGAAAGCATTTTCTGGATTTCAGGAATCATTTCTACAAGTCTAGACAAACAGTTCTGTTCTACCTCCTTCATTTCAGGATCTAAAGCTTTACTCATGGCCTCTTTGATAAACTCGATATCTTTTATTTCCTGGTGTTCAATGCTTATCAAGTCTTTTCGTGGAAGTATCAAGTTACTCCCCAGGTGATCACAGAACAAATCTAGCCACCCAGACACTGTGCTGCTTTTATCTTTGGCTATTGCTGTAGATGCATGCACAGCTGAGAGGATGGCATTCTTGATGTCATCTAAACTGATTTGTAGAAAAGTCTTTATTTTTTTACTTCCTGTGTCAGAAAAATATGTTTTAACATGGTTTTCAATGTAATTCTTAAAAAATGATTCTGGCTGATGAAGGTACTGCCAGTAGTTATCAAAATTTTCCTCTTCTGCCAGAGAGATGAGAATGTGTTTCTCCAGGTTAGCTCTGTTTTCATTGAATGCACGGCAGGTGGTTCGAATGTCCCCAGCAATTTTGAGGGTCATGTTTTTCCTTATGGTGCTGGAGACAGCAGGTGTGAGTTTCTTCCACAGAAAATCAACAAATGTTTTAATTGAAGTTGCTCCTTGACAAGAGATCTTAAAGCTCATGAAGAAATCATCTTTCTTGCTTTGCAGATAGTTTACAGGATCATTGGCCCTCTTGAATGCCTTGTGCATCTCCTTAAACTTCGCTGATGCTCTTAGGAATAAACACAGTGATAAGTCTATTTCATATCTTCTTGTAAATGTGTATCTTTTCTGAGTGTGTGCAGACTTCACCTCCTCATCTATTATTCTCAGGATTTCATAGAAATAAGTTGGATTGTAATCATGCTTTTGCTGAGATATTTTGTTAACAGTTTCATTAACTTTTGAAATAATGCAGTCAGTAGTCATAGTTATGGAGTACATATCCAGGGCATCCATTGTCATTGTAGAGAGTTGCAACAAACTCCTTTTCATCTTAACATGTTTTTCATAGTCGATTTCAAACTTTTCTCCAGAATAGTTCTCCAGTGTGCTTACCATGTCTTTTTCCTTTTTGAAATAATCCAAAAGGATGTTTTCAGAATCCAGTTCAATGTCAGGGTCTGTGGCTGTAGGGAGACTAGAGGACACATCATAGACCCATTCTTTCCAAAGTGGGTTGAATATCTCATGGAGCTCTTCCTCGCTCAGTTCAGTGCCATTTAGCAATAAAGCCAAATTCCGGCTTTTATCCAATAATTCCTTTTCATAACCTGACTTTTTGTTATCCAATTTTTCTTGATTTTTTTTGAAACTAATAAGTTCTTTGGCTTTTCTTTGGCCATCTAAAATTAGGGCCTCTTTAAGGGTTATTAGTTTCTTTTCAAAATTTCCTTTCCAGTGAACCAGCACTTCACTATCTGGGTCTTCATTAAAATATTTTTCAAGTTCTTGCTTGATGGCATTATATATCTCTGTAACTGGAGCCTCCAGGGTATATGTTTCAAGTGTCTGGATTTTTCCATTTTGAATCTGGTTGATCAGCTGCTCCTGTAAGCTCCGCACATGACTCCTCAGCTCCCATGTCCAGGAGTTATACATGGTTTCCAGTTTGCTCATGGCCATGACTTCTTGAGTGTTCCTGAAGCTGAAAATAAAGTTCTCATTCAGTAGGGCTGTCCACAAATCTTGAACTCGGAATTTTACTTCTGATATCTTCATGATTCCTCCCCTACATTCCTGTTGGGCAGTCACAAGAATTCTGCTTTTTAGTTCCTGAACATTGTGGCTGTAGCGAGGATTGGGAGGGGCCATTGGGGGATTGCCATCCCAGAGGTGAGCAAAGTAGTAGACGTGGGTATTGGCATCAAACTTAATGACATCACTAAAGCAGGTTACATCAGAGCACTGCTCTTCTTCAGCTGCTGTTGCTGCCGTTTTGTCCAATCTTTGCTCTAGCTGCCTTCTTCCGTCCATAATTTTGTCTTTAGCTGTAACTTCCCCCACATTCTGATGGACAAAGAGGCAACTGGGAGAGATTTTTACTTTTTTCATCCTCAGAAAAGCTTGGACAACTATTTGTAGAATATCTTGCATTTCTGATGGATTTTCCCCCATAATATTGATCAGAGTCAAGTTTCCAAGTCCGATGACAAAGGTTGCCAACTCATTGTCATGATTCTGGGACTTGTTGCTGAGCTCTGGGGCTCGAAGTCCCTCTGTGTCCACAACAAGCACAAAGTCAAAGCCAAGTTCAGCTGTGAATGTCTCCTCCACTTTCAGAAGCTGCATGTAGGCCCCCCCGGGTACACCTCCCAGCACTGACAGTGAACTGCAGCCCAAAAAGGGCATTCAGCAGGGTGGACTTCCCTGAACTCTGCAGGCCAAGGACAGAGAGAACAAAGAGCCGCTTGTCTCCAAGTTTCTCAGAGAGCTTGTCAAAAAGAGCTGCCACCCACCTCAGGGGCACATATGAAACATCCCCATCCATCAGCTCAATGGGAACACCAGATATCATCAGCTCTGCAGCTATGTGGGGAAGGGAGAGAAATAGGGTATCTTTCATGGGTGAAGCTTCTTCCATAGCTTCATAGATCTGGCCAGCTTCTCTAAGAAAGTGCTCAGTTCCCAAGGTACAGTCATTAATCTCTCTGGAAATAGCTTCTATCCTCTTTTGCCAGTCTTTCAGAGAGCTACTCTTTGTGGCCTCTTGCTTTTCTTTTCGGACCAATGCCTTTTTCTTCTCATTTAGATTTTCCAAGTGTCGTGCAGTCAGGTTGTCTAAAGCTACATTCAGCCATTGGAGGAAGTAGCGTTTGGTGTGAGTTTCTGAATGATTTTGCAGAATTTCAAGGACAGAACGCATTAAAGCATTGAGAGGAAAGGCTTTTCTCAACTGTTTACGTCTTATCATTTGTTTCTCTGTCTCAGTCTCACTTTTGTGTTGTTCAATGCTGCGATTCCCTTTTTCCCTCAGATGGTAGAGTTCTTTATCCTTTTTACACCAACGTTGCCACAGTTTTCCCTGAAGAGGTAGTAAGTTTTCCTTGACCTGAGGTATTTCCATTTCTCCCAGTAGGGTCATTAGTTTCTTTGCCTTTTCTTTGGCTTCCTTACAATCTCTCTGGTCTTCATCTATGAGCATTCCTTGCTGCGAGCAACTTGGGCACAGTTCTCCAAGCTGAGTGCACTGTTAGAGAGCTTCAGCAAACGTCTGATTGTAGTTGTGAGCTCCCCTATTAATTCTGCCTCATTTCTGTTCCTGATCCCAATTCTCACTCTTGGGCCAGATTTATCGACTGTGACTTTTCCTTTATCATCAAGCAAAAAGATTAAAGGTTTTGTTGACTGACACATGTCATGGACTATTTTTCGGTTTCCTTTATTGTCATCAGAAGTTGACATGAAGACCACAATTATGGAAGAGACTTCATGCAAAAAGGCGAGTTGCTTCTCATGTTCCTTTGCATCTCCATGAAGATTGGTAAAGATCAAGCAGTTGTCAAATCTGTCCTGCTCTTCCCCCCCAGGACAGAACCAGGCAATCTCCACCACTCCTCCCATCAGGAGACAGTCTCTGCTGCTGCCTTTGCAATGTCGGTGAAAAAAGACATCATGTTTGCGTTCACTGAGAAGACAGTTCATGATCTGAGATTTGGAGGAAGAGAAGGCATTTCCAACTCTAATAAAGGACACAATGGGGAGCGAAACATGACACATCCGTTGATTTGTGTAATTGTCCTTCTCCCCTTTTATTGATTTCCCTTGCTGCCAGCTCCTTCGAATTTGACTGAGAGACCAGAGAGAGAATTCAATTTGAGCATTGCAAGGATTCGGTATGAGAAGGGGGAGGGCAAACTGACAAATGGAAAGTTTGTCCAAAATGTATTGCCTGGCAAAATCATCTGCACAGTGAAGAATTGCCATCTGAATATCCATAGGGTGAACATAGGGTCTGACATTGGTGGCTGCTGAAGCCTTAGTAGGACTAACACTTTCTTCAGGTATATCTTCATATGGATCAAAAGCCTCCTTTTCTTGGCTCAAGGTGCTTGAATAGACTTGGTTCTCTGTGTATTCTTCATGTTTGATGATCAGGTATCTCAGCCCATAATCCAGCATCAATAGCTTCTGTAGGAAATAAAAGGGAAGTTCTCTTTCAGAGCAGGGCTGGGTGTTGTACACAGAAGTCTTGTGGATCAGTTGGAAGTTAGCTCTGCTCATTTTTCTTGGGTAGTAATGTTCTAGGCCTAGACGCTCGAGCAAGTCTCGGAAAGCTCCATTTTCTATGACCGCTTCCTTTTTATTTTCATTATCGTGTGGTTCATTGTGCTCTTTCTTTTCATGGAAAACACTTTGCAATTGTTTTCTCACCTCCTCCACTTGGAATGAAGAGACGGTGGCCTCATAATTCCCATCAATGAGCAGTCTCAAATCTTTTTCTAGGTTTTCCCAATCATGATCTTCAGGTTTGGTGAGGACATATACAACTTCTTTAGTCAAAGATTGTCCCATGTGATGTTTGATCAATGCCAACCGTTGTGTTTTCTCCTCTGGAGAAACAGCTTTGATGCCCACTGTTGCTGTCAGACCTGTGAGCACCAGGAATGCCTGAGCCCCATAGTTGCAAATATTTTTGAGCTCTTGGTATTTATTTTGTGCAGTTTGCATTTTATCCAATAGGAAGTCCAACTCATCATGCCCCAGGAGATACTGAAATATATTGTCAACCACATGATATCCTGCACCAGATGCTATCAAAAGTAGCAAGATGTGTGTGTCTGGCTTCCCCATTTCTCGGAGGTGTTTCAAGAAGGAGCCAAGAGACAAGCTGACCTCATAAGTCAACTTTCTTTGAGCTTCCTCCACCGACTCTGTGGATTCGGAGTTTGCCTTTACTTCCCTAAGGTCATTCTGTGTTTTTTTAAATATTTCAATTAACTCAGAAAATTGGGTGATATGGACATTGTCTTCCCTTGGTTCTGACTGAAATATCCACTGCATAATGGAATGAGCCTGAGGAAAGTTTGTTACTATATAAATGTGAGGATCCAAAAGACTGCTCAGCTGAGATTTAATAAATTTAGTTCCATAATTGGGAGATTTTTTGCAAAAGTTAACAGTGTTTACCAGAAAATTCTGCAGACCCCAGTCTTTGAGGCATATATTAGTCCAAATGGTATAGCTTTCAGTTTTTTGACTCAATCTTTGCATGAAATTTATCAGCCTTTTAAGCTGTTCTTCAGGATCAAAAACTTTCCAGGATTTCACATCCTCTAGGAAAATCCTAGCTTCCTTCTGAATACTCAGTAATTCTTCTCCCTCCTGTATCTGGGCAGTGAGTTCAGTCAGAACAGTATAGTTGTCTTTCAGGCAGTTAGCTACTTTAAGAGGATCCTTAAAATCACTTCTGTGGCTAGAGAGGACAATGTCCCAAACAGGTACCAACTGAGGTCCACGGTCAATGACACACCAGGTTTGATTATTGGCAACTAGACCAGCTTTCCAGTCCAAAAAGCCATTTGCTTCTGGTGGGCCACCTGTGTGGGCCACAGATAATTGGACTTTTGTTTGGAGATTTTGGAAGGTTGTTCTCTGAGAGGCTTTTTTCGAATGAGAGTCTGAGATATCCAGATCTGTACCAATGTTCACTCCAAAGCCACTGTAACTGCCCCTTATGTAAATATCCAGGGCCTCTGCAGCTTTCTGTTTCACTTCTGCCAGCTGCTCTTTTTGGAAACCCTCTGAAATGGCTTTCCACCAGTAGATTCCTCCCAGGTGCAGAGGACCCTGGTTAGCATGAGACCCAAACCTCTGGAAGAAGGCTTCAGTCATATGCCTCAGCGAGAGTAGTTCGGCTGGGTCTTCTGACTGACTCAAAACGTCTTCAATGTGTCTTAAACCCTGGAGAGCAGCATTGGATAGTTGGAGTTGGTCAGTGGGAAAGATGCAGGAGGCCAGTGGGATATAGATGAACTTGGTTGAGCATAAATAAGAGTGTTTAGTTTGTGACTGTTGTATTTTCTTGGATTCGGAATGCATGCTCTGATCCATACCAGCTTCCAGGCTAATGTCCCAACCTCCACCCTTTGCTAAGGCAGTTATACTGAAGCCCAGCTTTTCTACAGCCTGAGTGAACATAGATTCTTCTTGAGAAGATATAAATTCCTTCATTTCAACCCATGTACCCTGATTAGGGCCACAGAGTACAAACTCCTTGGGGACACAGAGTAACTCTTCTTTCTTCTCTATAAGACACGTATGGCCACTGGTTTTGTAAATTCCCTGTAGGGCTAGTCCTCCAGATGCATGCGTCACCAATTCTCTATCTGAGAGATTTTTCCTGTGAGAAAATGCCCCTTCCATGAGGTTGAGTTGTCTCTGCATATCTTCCATGACTTCTCCCAGGGGCTTTTCAGGAGATGGCTTGAACTGTTTGGGGAACTCCTTTGTTTGCCTCAGCTCTGCTTCCTTTTTCCTCACTGCCTCTCCTTGTTGTTGCCTCCCTTCTGACAGCATTTCTCTTTTTTCCTGCAGAGCCTGTTCTGCCTTCTTCTGCCTTTTCTTTAATGATTCCACCCAAGACTCCTGTAACTCTGAAAGAGTATTTGAGTGTGATAGGTTAAGCAGTTTCTCCAGGGCCCTTTTCTCCCAGGAATGTTGCACCTGGCATTTCAGTTTCTGGAGGTCTTTTTCTTCTAGGTGTTGTATGGCATGGGCAGAAGTCACATCCAGGTGTTCCTGCAGCTTTGACAACTAGTACTCAACTGCCAGTCCTATTCTCTGAGCATCTCTTGGAGATCTTGTCTATTTTTGCCTCTAAACAGGGGTTCATTGGGCATAGACGCTGCTGTGCCCATGGCTGTGGGAAGAAAAGACACTCAGTTAGCCTGTGGCATGTTAATATGTAGAATACTGTGATTAATTTAGAGATATTTGTTGCTTTTGTATACACTAATAATGAACTATCAGAAAAAAATTCCAGGGAACAATTCCATTTATAATCACACTAAAAAGAATAAAATATGAGGGGAAAAACTTAACCAAGAAGGTGGAAGACCTATATTCTGAAAATTATAAACACTGATGAAGGAACTTGAAAATGATAAAAAGGAATGGAAAGATATCCTGTGTTCCTTGATTAGAAGGATTAATGTTGTTAAAAATGGCCATATTATCCAAAGCTATCTATAGACTTCATGCAGTCACTATCAAAATACCCAGGACACTTTCACAAAAGTAGGGTGAAATGATTCTAAAAAATTTTTTGGAACCACAAAAGACTCAATTGCCAAAGCTGACTGGAGAAAAATAATAGCTGGCTATACCACTTTCACTATTCAGACTATACTACAAAGCTATATTAATCAAAAGAGCATGACATAGGCATAAAAGAAAACACACACATCAATGTGTGAGGTAGTTAGATTAGGGAAAAAGTGTGGTGGCTAAAAGAGCTGGAAGAGAAAAGCCCACAAGAATAAAACGAAGGATGGTCCGAGTACCAGTGTGAGGACCTCAGGTAAAACAAACAGCACTCCTGGCTGGCCCAATTTACATAGGACAGACCCAGGAAGAGAAAAACATATAAAAAGAGGAGCCAAAGCTAGCTCTCTCTCTTTCTCTCTGTCTCTCTATCCTGCATGCTGGGGCACTCCTCTCTTTGCATCTTTGGGTCGACATGATCTCATGTCGTGAGGATGGATTTTCCTGCTATTATCTAAATAAAATAGAGATGTAACACTGATTTGTCTAAGAGCTATAACACGGTCCATTCAAGACTTGAGAGCTATAACACGGTCTGTCCAAGACCTGAGAGCTGTGACATTCCAAGTGGCTTTAATGTCCGTTACTCCAAATCTTTGTTGTGACAAGACAAAAACTGAGGAGCAAAAACTCGCCTGACAAATGAAATGGATTAGAGAGCCCAGAAATAAACCTACACATTTATGGACAATAATCTATGACAAAAGAGGTGAGAAAACAATGGAAAAAAGAAAATTCCAATAAGTGGTGCTGAGAAAATTGGATAGCTACATTAAAAGAATATTAGGAAAAAATAGGCAAAGAATAAATAGATAGTTCTCCAAAGAAGACATACAGATGACAAACAGGCACGTGAAAAGTCACTCAACATTGATAATTGTTAGGGAAATGCAAATAAAAACCATAATGAGGTATCACCTTAAGCCAATCATAATGGCCATCATCATATAGTCTACAAATAATAAATGCTGGAGAGGGTGTGGAGAAAAAGGAACCCTTGTATACTGTTGCTGAGAATTTAAGTTGGTTTAGCCACTATGGAAAAGACTGTAGAGTTTCCTCAAAAGTGAAAAATACGGTCAATATTACCCAGCAATTCACTCCTGGGTATATATGCAAAGGAAATGAAGACAGGATATTGAAGAGATATATGCACCCCCGTGTTTACTGCATTGCTATTCACAGTAGCCAAGATATGGAAACAGCCTAAGTGTCAGTCCATGGGTTAATGGATAAAGGATATGTGATACAGCATGCACAAGTGTGCACACGGACACAAACACACAAGGGGTTATTATATAGTCACAAGGAAGAAGGAAATCCTGCCATTTGTGTGTGACAACATGGATGGACCTTGAGTGCATTATGCTAAGTGAGATAAATCAGACCAAGAAAGAGAAATTCTGTATAATATCACTTACATGTGGAATCTAAAATAGTCAAGCTTGTAAAAACAAAGTTGTATGGTGGCTACCAGGGATTGGAAGGTGTAGGAATTAGGGAGATACTGTTTAAAGGTACAAATGTGCCATCAGTAGATAAAAAGTCCTAGATATCTAGGTTTCCCTGATGGCTCAGATGGTAAAGAATCTGCCTGCAATGCAGGAGACCTGGGTTTGATCCCTAGGTTGGGAAGATTCCCTGGAAGAGGGCGTGGCAGCCCACTCCAGTATTTTTGCCTGGATAATCCTTATAGACACAGGAGCCTGGCGGGCTACAGTCCACGGGGCCGCAAACAGTTGGACATGACTGAGCAACTAAGCATAGCACATAGCACACATAGTGATTATAAACAATATACTGTATTATAAACTTCAAAGTTGCCAAGAGACTTTACCTTAATTGTTCTCATCACAATAAAGAAATGGTACTGTGATGTGTTAGAAGTGTTAGCTAACTCTATCTTGGTCATATGCAATATAAAAATGTATCATATGAGCACCTTGTATACCTTAGACTTATGCAAGGTTATATGTTAATTCATCTCAATAAATAAAATGCACTTCTTAGCTGATTCATATTTGATACCCACTTCTCACTCTTCCTCTGACACCAGTTAATATCATTATATCATATATACCTATTTTATATTATAAAATATATATGTATAATCAAATTATCTACTGATGCCAGCTTAATGTGGGTATGTAGAACCAAATATGCTTATATTCAATGTTTTCTCAATGCTGTTTTTAAGTCCACTGTTAAAATCTCATATGAGATGAGATTTCACATGTTTCAACTTCACACATAATTCAGGTTTCCTCTCTTCTTGTATTTCCTGTCCTACTGAATGTCACTATTATAATCCTATGCATCCTCTTCCTCCTAATGTGAATGTTGTTTAATGTTCTTTCAAATTATCCTTTTCAATCTCTCCTAAATCTCAATTCTTTTTAATCCCCTACCAGCTCTCCCTTCGATTTTTCTTTCATTTTGTCTTTATCGAATCACTATAATTATCATCTCATCTTACAGTCATTTTGATTTTGTGCTTTCCATCTTCCCGTGTCACTAAAAATTGAATCTAAATTTAGTGGCAGACTCATTAATTCAAAAAACAGCTTTTCTGGGCTTCTCTGGTGGACAGTGATTAGGAATCCACCTTGCAATGCAGGGAACACTGGTTTGATCCCTGGTCCAGGAAGATCCCACATGCCATGGAGCAGCTAAGCCTATGCACCACAACATCTGCACCTGTGCTTAGAGCCCACAAACCACAACTACTGAACCCATGTGATGCCACTACTAAAACCCGTGTGCCCTAGAGACTGTGCTCCACAATAATAGAAGCCACCACAATGAGAAGCCCTGGGTATATATGCAAAGGGAGTGAAGACCGGATATGGATGAGATATATGCAGTGTGCATGTGCACTTACTGCAACTTACTGCCACTAGAGAAAGCCCGCACACAGCAATAAGGACCCAGCACAGCCAAAACATAAATTAATTAAAAAAGAGAACTTTTCCAACTGAGTTATCTGAAATATCTAGATAAATTTTAAGACAAAATTTTTGAAGTCTCAAGGAATTTAATAGATAGTGAAATAATATCTGATGGAAGAGGTAAATAAATTTGGAGCAAGTGAAACACTTCCATTACAAATTAAAGACAACATTTAGGATACCTTGGCATACACCTTGGAAGACAAATAAATTCACACTCAGACATATCATAGTGAAAATGCAGAAAATACAATAGGAAAAACAAAGCATTTGGAGAAAAGCAGATTTTTAAAAATCAATGTATTTTAACTGGAGAATGATTACTTTACAATATTGTGATGGTTTGCCATACATCAACATGAATCAGCCACAGGTATATAGGTGTCCCCCACAATTCTGAACCCCTCTTCTCACCTTCCTCCCCACCCTATCCTGGGTTGTCCCAGAGAACCTACCCTGGATGCTCTGCTTCATGCATCGAACTTGCACTGGTCATCTGTTTTACATATGGTAATGTACATGTTACAGTGGTATTCTCTCAAAGTCATCCCACCCTTACCTTCTTCTACTGAGTTCGAAAGTCTGTTTTTTATATTTATGTCTCCCTTGCTGGCCTGCATGTAGGATCATTGGTACCATCTTTCTAAATTCCATATATATGTGTTATTGTACAGTATTTGTCTTTCTCTTTCTGACTTGCTTCACCCTGTATGATAGGCTCCAGGCTCATCCACCTCGTTAGAACTGACTCAGATGCACTCTTTTAATAGCTGAGAAATATTTCATTGTGCATATGTACCACAGCTTCTCTATCCATTCATCTGTCAATGGACATCTAGGCTGCTTCCATGTCCCAGCTGTTATAAGTAGTGATGCACTGAACCCTGGGGTACATGTGTCTCTTTTAATTCTGGTTTCCTTGGAGTGTATGCCCAGTAGTGGGATTACTGGGTGGTATGGCAGTTGTATTCCCAGTTTTTTAAGGAATCCCGCACTGTTCTCCATAGAGGCTGTACCAGTTTGCATCCCTACCAATAGTGTAAGAGCATTCCCTTTTCTCCACACCCTCTCCAGCATTTATTGTTATAGACTTTGATGATGGCCATTCTGACTGATGTGAGATGATACCTCATTGTGGTTTTGATTTGCATTTACCTAATAATGAGTGATATTGAGCATATTTTCCTGTGTTTATTAGCCATGTGTATGTCTTCTTTGGAGAAATGTCTTTTTACATCTTTTGCCCACTTTTTGATTGGATTGTTCATTTTTTTGGTATTGAGCTACATGAGCTGCTTGTATATTTTGGAGACTAATTATTTATCAGTTTTTTTTTTTTCATTTGCTGTTATTTTCTCCATTCTGAGGACTGTCTGAGGTAGGGGATTTTATCTTCAAATAATAATTAGAGAGAATGATGACCTCAATAGCACTGATGGAAGCCAGAAGGCAGTAGGATGGAGTGTTAAACCTACTGAAAGAAAACAGCTGATAAAGTAGGATTCTATACAAAGTTAAAAATATCCTTCAAGAATTATGGTGGAAGAAAAACATAATTGAAAACAGCACAGAAACAGAATCTGTTACCTGGACATGCACACTGAAGGAACTATGAAGGCAGAAGAAGAAGGAGAAGGAAAATATCACCAATGAATAGTCAGAGATGCAGGAAAAGACGGTGAGCAACAAAGGAATAAATATATGGAAAAATCTAAATAAATGCATAAAACAGTGGAGTTTAAAATACATGATGGCAATTGCATTTAGGCTGGAGTGTGCAGCCAAATGGATTTAAAGGACCCTCAGTTCCTTGAGGTATTTGAGAGGAAAGTCAAAGATTCTACTGATTTTGTAGAATATATGTTGCAGTTTCTAGAACGATCTCAAATATAAGTTTCAAGAATATATAACTGTCAAACTAACACAGGAAAATAAAATAAGAAACATTTGAGTATACAACTTATCAAAATTCGTGACTACAGTGAAAGCCGTGCTTAGAGAGATATTTACCTTGAATGCATACATAACAAAAGAATAATTATATGAAAACAATAATCTAAGTTTCCATCAGAGGAAATGAAGAGAAAATTAAATCCAAATCAGCAAGAGAAAAGACATAAGAACTAAAAAACCAATAAAATTGAAAAGAAGAAATCAATAGAAAAAATCAGTAAAAGTATAACATGATTCTTTGGAAATACCAACATCACTAATAATTCAGACTATGAAAAGAGGGAAGATACAAATTACTAATATCAGAAATAAAATAGGGGTTATGGATATGAATCCTATAGACATTGAGGATGAAAAAAAGAGTTCTATGAAAAACTGTTTGCTCTCACATTTGATAGCCTAGATAATAGGTTTGTCTTCCTTGGAAGACAAACTATTAAGCTTACATGAGAGGAAATAAATAATCTGAATAGGCCTTTGTTTGTTTAAAAAACTGAATCAATATTTTACAACCATCCAAAACAGAAAGCACCAGCCCCAATGGGATTCACTGGTGAATTCTACCAAACATTTAAGGAAGAAACTGTACCAAATATCTACACTCCCTTTCAGAGGACTGAAGCAGAAGGAATACTTCCTAATTTAGTTCATGAGGTCAGTGTTATAGTAATACAAATGCCAGTTAAGGAAATTACAAGAAAGAAAACTAAAAACCTATATCTCTGATGAAAAAAAATTAACAAATTAAATCTAATGATGTAAAAAGGAGTTATATACCACAACCATGTGGGATTTACCTCAGGTAAGCAAAGTGGATTCAACGTTCAGAATCAATGCATGTAATATACTGCAAGGAACTAAGAAGAAAAACTACATGGAGAGAACCCATTTGACAAAATCCAATACTTACTCATTATTAAAACTTCCAGCAAGCTAAGAATAGAGGGGAATTTACTGAACCTGATAAAAGGCATTAACAAAAGCCCTACTATTAACATTACACTTCATGGTAAGAACCTAGAAGCTTTCCTCTTAAAGAAAAATAGGTTAAGGATATCCCCTCTCATCACTCCTATCACACATTCTATTGGAAGAGTTAGTTAATAAGATAAGGAAATAAAACATACTGATTGGGAAGATATAAATAAAACATGTCTTTGTTTGTAGATGACACTATGTAAAAAACACCAAAGAATCAACAAAAAGTCTCCTGGAACTGATAAGTGAATACAACAAGGTTGTAGAATATAAGGGTTAGAATACAAAAGCTATTGTTTTTTAATATACTAGCAATAAGCAATTGTAATTCGAGATTAAGAACACAATACCATTTAAACTAGCACCCTTGCAAAATAAATATTTATATATAAACCTAATAAAATATGTGCAAGATCTATGTAAGGAAAACTACAAAACTCTGATGAAAGAAATCAAGGAATATCTATATAAATGGAGAGATATTTATGTTTAATATTGTTAAGGCATCAGTTCTTCCCGACTTAATTTATAGAGACAATGTCTTCCTCAGCACCACAACTTGAAAGCATCAGTTCTTCAGCATTCAGCTTTCTTTATGGTCCAACTCTCACATCTGTACATAACTGCTAGAAAACCTGTAGCTTTGACTATATGGACCTGTGTTGACAAAGTGATGTCTCTGCTTTTTAATATGCCATCTAGTTTATTATTACAATTTAGCAAAAAAAAAATAATAAAGGATTGAGCTATAAAGGTATGAAAGACACAGAAGAATCTTAAATCACATTGCTGTGTGAAAGAGATCAGTTGGTTAATGCTACAAACTTTATGATTCTAACTATATGAAATAGTGGAAGTCAAAACTATGGAGACTGTAAAAAAGATCAGTGGTTGCCAGGGGTTGTGGAGAGAGAAAAACAATTCGTGCCTATAGACTTGCTTAATGCAGGGTTGCCACAAAACTTCAGTTTGTAAAAAACAATATCCACAAAGCACAATAAAATGAGATATGCCTGTATAACTATTCAGTTCAGTTCAGTTGTTCAGTCGTGTCCGACTCTTTGCGACCCCAAGGACTGCAGCACACCAGGCCTGCCTGTCCATCACCAACTCCTGGAGTTTACCCAATCTCATGTCCATTGAGTTGGTAATGCCATCCAACCATCTCATCCTCTGTTGTCCCCTTCTCCTCCTGCCTTCAATCCTTCTCAGCATCAGGGTCTTTTCCAGTGAGTCAACTCTTTGCATTAGGTAGCCAAAGTACTGGAGTTTCAGCTTCAGCATCAGTCCTTCCAATGAACACTCAGGACTGATCTCCTTTAGGATGGACTGGTTGGATCTCCTTGCAGTCCAAGGGACTCTCAAGAGTCTTCTCCAACACCACAGTTCAAAAGCTTCAATTCTTCGGTGCTCAGCTTTCTTTGTAGTCCAACTCTCACATCCATACATGACTACTGGAAAAACCATAGCTTTGATAGATAGACCTTTGTTGGCAAAGTAATGTCTCTGCTTTTTAATACGGTGTTTAGGTTGGTCATAACTTTCCTTCCAAGGAGTAAGTGTCTTTTACTTTCGTGGCTTCAGTCACCATCTGCAGTGATTTTGGAGCCCCCAAAAATAAAGTCTGCCACTGTTTCCCCATCTATTTGACATGAATTGATGGGACCAGATACCATGATATTAGTTTTCTGAGTGCCGAGCTTTAAGCCAACTTTTTCACTCTCCTCTTTCACTTTCATCAAGAGGCTCTTTAGTTCTTCACTTTCTGCCATAAGGGTGGTGTCATCTGTATATCTGAGGTTACTAATATTTCTCCTGGCAATCTTGATTCCAGCTTGTGCTTCATCCAGCCCAGCATTTTTCATGGCACACTCTGCATATAAGTTAAATAAGCAGGGTGAAGTACTCCTTTTCCTATTGGAACCAGTCTTTTGTTCCATGTCCAGTTCTAACTTTTTGTTTCCTGACCTGCATACAGATTTCTCAGGAGGCAGGTCAGGTGGTCTGGTATTCCCATCTCTTTCAGAATTTTCCACGGTTTACTGTGATCCACACAGTCAAAGGCTTTGGCATAGTCAGTAAAGCAGAAATAGATGTTTTTCTGAAACGCTCTTGCTTTTTTGATTCAGCAGATGTTGGCAGTTTGATCTCTTGTTCCTCTGTCTTTTCTGAAACCAACTTGAACATCTGGAAGTTCATGGTTCACGTGTTGCTGAAGCCTGGCTTGGAGAATTTTGAGCATTACTTTGCTAGTGTGTGAGATGAGTTCAATTGGGCAGTAGTTTGAGCATTCTTTGGCAGAGGTACACCTATTAGAAAGGCTAAAATTCAGATCAATAGCAACACAGATTGCTGGCAAGGGTGTGGTGTGAAAGCAACTCTTATTCATTGCTTCTGGGATGCAAATGGAATGGCTACTTTGAAAGACAGCTTGTTTCATTGTTACAAAGCTAAATGTTCTTTTTCCATATGACTAGCATTCATGCTCCTTGGTATTTATACCTAAATTATACTCACAAAAGCTAGTACAAACATATCTATAGCAACTTTATTATAATTTCAAAAACTTGGAGACAACCAAGACATCCTTCAGTAGGTGAGTAGATAAATAAATTGTGATACTTCTAGACAATGGAATATTATTCAGTTCTATCTAAAAAAAATGAAAAGAATTAAATTAAATGAAACGAAAAGCCATGGAGGAAATGTAAATGTATATTGCTAAACGTATAAAGCCAGATCATAAAGGCTATATACTGTGATTCCAATTGTAATATATTCTGAAAAAAGCAAAATTATAGTGAAAGCACGAAGATGAGTGGCTATAAGGAAAGGATGAGAAGGAGGAGCACACAGGATTTTTAGGGCAATGAACCTATTCTGTATATTTAAAAGTTTGTTACACTTCATTAGACATTTTTCAAAACCCATAGACTATGCAAGACATGTATAAACTATGTGCCCTGGCTGATATTGACATTTCAGTGTGGGTTCATCACTATAACAAATGTGCCACTTTGTTGGTGGATATAGATAATGCAGAAGATCACTCATTTGTGGGGCCACGAGGTATATGGGAAATCTGTCTAACTTCTGCTCATTTTTGTCTAAACCTGAAACTGCTCTAAAAAATAAATTCAATAAAATTAAAGCAAGGTTTACAGACTTGTAAAATTGAATCTACAACTACTTTAGGAAAGATTTAGTATTACCATATATTTTGTGCCTGATAAAATAAACCAAGAAAAAATCAGTAAATACAAAGAGTACTCAAATAATATGATTAACAGTTCAACCTAATGTCCTCATTTAGAACTGGTCACAACATGTTTGCATTGTGTCTCTAATGACTTTTGGGAAACTTCTAGGCTCAGCACAAACAAACTGCTTATCTGGACAGAGGACAGACACATATTTGGGTATTGTTTGTGGACAGTTGAAAGGAGAGAAGAAAGTTGAATACCCGGGGTGAGGGTATGAACATGTATATTTGAAGAGCCAATCTAGATATCTGCCTAAGACAGAGATGTGGTCTTCAGCAGACAGGACTCCCCATGAAGGTGGATCAAAAAAGGATGTCCCAATTTGCACTTATCACCAGATTTCCAGACCTCTTCCTCCTTTTGTTTTCCCATCACATTCATTCCACTCTAATTTTCCAGTGTCTCAGGTTCCAAATAGTTCTCTTTGACTTCTGTGTCTCTTTAGGTCACTACAGTCAGACATCATATTCTCAAATTTTTCCATCCTGTTCAAACTCATGAATATGTATCAGATTGAAAATGGAGTTACAGGTATGAATAAAACATGGTCAGAGAAGGTTCTGCATCAGTCTAGGAGGAAAGAAAATCATGAGTACTCTAGGAGAAGCGCGAAACAGAGCTTTAACTGGAGCTCCTCTAATCCTCACTAGACTAATTATAGTTCTTGATTCTCTAGAGAATGCCTAAGGCTGATCCACCTTCTTTGAACCTTGCTCTCAACTTAGTTCAGTTCAGTCGCTCAGTCAGGTCCAACTCTTTGACCCCATGGACTGCAGCATGCCAAGCTTTCCTGTCCATCACCATCTTCCGGAGCTTGCTCAAACTCATGTCAATTGAGTCAGTGATGCCAACCAACCATCTCATCCTCAGTCATCCCCTTCTCCATCTGCCTTCAATTTTTCCAAGCAACAGGGGCATTTCCAATGAGTCAGTTCTTTGTTTCAGGTGGCCCAAGTATTGGAGTTTCAGCTTCAGCATCAGTCCTTTCAATGAATATTCAGGACTGACTTCCTTTAGGATGGACTGGTTGTATCTCCTTTCAGTCCAAGGAACTCTTAAGAGTCTTCTCCAACACCACAGTTGAAAAGCATCAATTCTTTGTCTCTCAGCTTTCTGTATAGTTCAACTATCATATCCATACATGACCACTGAAAAAACCATAGCTCTGACTAGATGGACCTTTGTTGGCAAAGTAATGTCTCTGCCTTTTAATATGCTGTCTAGGTTGATCATAACTTTTCTTCCAAGAAGCAAGTATCTTTTCATTTCATGGCTGAAGTCACCATCTGTAGTGATTTTGGAGCCCAGGAAAATAAATTCTTTCACTGTCTCCCCATCTATTTGCTATGAGGTGATGGGATGGAATGCCATGATCTTTATTTTTTGAATGTTGAGTTTTAAACCAGCTTTTTCACTTCCCTATTTCACTTTCCTCACTTCTTCAGTTCCTCTTTGCTTTCTGTCGTAAGAGTGGTGTCATCTGCATGTCTGAGATTATTGATATTTCTCCCGGCAATCTTGATCCCAGCTTGTGCTTCATCCAGCCTGGGATTTTGTATGATGTACACTGCATATAAGTTAAATAAGCAGGGTGACAATATACAGCCTTGACGTACTCTTTTCCCAATTTGGAACCAGTCTGTTGTTTCATGTCCGGTTCTAACTGTTGCTTCTTGACCTGGCTACAGATTTCTCAGGAGGCAGATAAGGTGGTCTGGTATTCCCATCTCTTTAAGAATTTTCCAAAGTTTGTTGCAATTCACACAAAGGCTTTAGTGTAGTCAAATAAACAGAAGTAACTATTTTTCAGAAATTCTCTTGCATTTTCTATGATCCAATGGATATAGGCAATTTTATCTCTGGTTCCTCTGCCTTTTCTGAATCTAACTTGAACATCTGAAAGTTCACGGTTCATGTACTGTAAAAGCCTGGCTTGGAAAGTTTTGAGCATTACTTTGCTAGCAACATCCGCTGGATCATTGAAAAAGCAAAAGAGTTCCAGAAAAACATCTATTTCTGCTTTATTGACTATGCCAAAGCTTTTGACTGTGTGGATCACAATAAACTGTGGAAAATTCTGAAGAGATGGGAATACTAGACCACCTGACCCACCTCTTGAGAAACCTATATGCAGGTCAGGAAGCAACAGTTAGAACTGGACATGGATGAACAGACTGGTTCCAAATAGGAAAAGGAGGATGTCAAGGCTGTATATTGTCACCCTGCTTATTTAACTTATATGCAGAGTACATAATGAGAAATGCTGGGCAGGAATAAGCACAAGCTGAAATCAAGATTGCCAGGAGAAATATCAATAACCTCAGATATGCAGATGACACCACCCTTATGGCAGAAAGTGAAGAGGAATGAAAAAGTCTCTTGATGAAAGTGAAAGAGGAGAGTGAAAAAGTTGGCTTAAAGCTCAACATTCAGAAAACTAAGATCATGGTATCTGGTCCCATCAATTCATGGCAAATAGATAGGAAACAGCGGAAGCAGTGTCAGAGTATTTTTTTTGGCTCCAAAATCACTGCAGACGGTGACTGCAGCCATGAAATTAAAAGACACTTACTCCTTGGAAGGAAAGTTATGACCAACCTAGATAGCATATTAAAAAGCAGAGACATTACTTTGCCAACAAAGGTCCATCTAGTCAAGGCTATGGTTTTTCCAGTAGTCGTGTATGGATGTGAGAGTTGGACTGTGACAAAAGCTGAGCACTGAAGAAGTGATGCTTTTAGACTGTGGTGTTGGAGAAGATTCTTGATAGTCCCTTGGACTGCAAGGAGCTCCAACCAGTCCATCCTAAAGGAGATCAGTCCTGAGTGTTCATTGGAAGGACTGATGCTGAAGCTGGAACTCCAATACTTTCGCCACCTCATGTGAAGAGTTGACTCATTGGAAAAGACCCTGATGCTGGGAGGGATTGGGGGCAGGAAGAGAAGGGGACGACAGAGGATGAGATGGCTGGATGGCATCACTGACTCGATGACATGAGTTTGAGTAAGCTCCGGGAGTTGGTGATGGACAGGGAGGCCTGGCGTGCTGTGATTCATGGGGTCACAAAGAGTCGGACATGACTGAGCAACTGAACTGAACTGAACTCAACTGAACTGAACTGCTAGCAAGTAAGTTGAGTGGAGTTTTGCGGTAGTTTGAACATTCTTTGCCATCGCCCTTCTTTGGGATTGGAATGAAAACTGACCTTTTTCAGTCCTGTGGCCACTGCTGAGTTTTCCAAATTTGCTGGCATATTAAGTGCAGCACTTTCACAGCAACATGTTTCAGGATTTGAAATAGCTCAACTGGAATTCCATCACCTCCTCTAGCTTTGTTCATAGTGATGCTTCCTGAGGCCCACTTGACTTTGTATTCCAAGGTGTCTGCCTCTAGGTGAGTGATCACACCATCATGGTTATATGGCTCATGAAGATCTTTTTTGTATAATTCTTCTGCATATTCTCACCACCTCTTGTTAATATCTTCTGCTTCTGTTAGGTCCATACCATTTCTGTCCTTTATTTTGCCCATCTTTACATGAAACGTTCCCTTGGTATCCTTAATTTTCTTGACGAGATCTCTAGGCTTTCCCATTCTATTGTTTTCCTCTATTTCTTTGTATTGATCACTGAGGAAGGCTTCTTATCTCTCCTTGCTATTTGGAACTCTGCATTCAAATGGGTATATCTTTCCTTTTCTCCTTTGCCTTTAGCTACTCTTCTTTCCTCAGCTCTTTGTAAGGCGTCCTCAGAAAGCCATTTTGCCTTTTTGCATTTCTTTTTCTTGGGGATGGACTTGATCACTGTCTCCTGTACAGTGTCATGAACCTCCTTCCATAGTTCTTCAGACACTCTATCAGATCTAATCCCTTGAATCTATTTGTCATTTCCACTGTATAATCATAAGGGATTTGATTTAGGTCATACCTGAATGGTCTAGTGGTTTTCCCTACTTTCTTCAATTGAAGTCTGAATTTGGCAATAAGGAGTTCATGATCTGAGCCACAGTCAGCTCCTAGTCTTGTTTTTGCTGACTGTATAGAGCTTCTCCATCTTTGGCTGCAAAGAATATAATCAACCTGATTTCAGTATTGACCATCTGGTGATGTTCATGTGTAGTCTTCTCTTGTATTGTTGGAAGAGTGTGTTTGCTATGACCAGTGCTTATTCTTGGCAAAACTCTGTTAGTCTTTGGCCTGCTTCATTTTGTACTCCAAGGCCAAATTTGCCTGTTACTCCAGGTATCTCTTAACTTGCTACTTTTGCATTCCAGTTCCCTAAGATGAAAAGGACATCTTTTTGGGGTGTTAGTTCTAGAAGGTCTTGTGGGTCTTCATAGAGCTGTTCAGTTTCAGCTTCTTCAGCATTACTGGTCGGGGCATAGACTTGGATTACTGTGATATTGAATGGTTAGCCTTGGAACAAACAGATTATTCTGTCATTCTTGAGTTTTCCCCTAAGTACTGCTTTCAGACTCTGTTGACTACGAGGGCTACTCCATGTCTTCTATGGGGATTCTTGCCACAGTAGTAGATAGAATGGTCATCTGAATTAAATTCGTGAATTCCAGTCCATTTTAGTTCACTGATTCCTAAAATGTTGATGTCCACTCTTGCCATCTCCTGTTTGACCACTTCTAATTTACTTTGATTCATGGACCTAACATTCCAGGTTCCTATGCAATATTGCTCTTTACAGCATTGGACTTTACTTCTGTCACCAGTCACATCCACAACTGGGCATTGTTTTTGCTTTGGCTCTGTCTCTTCATTCTTTCTGTAGTTATTTCTTCATTCTTCTCCAGTAGCCTATTGGGCATCTACTGACCTGGGGAGTTCATCTTTCAGTATCATATCTTTTGCTTTTCATACTGTTTATGGGGTTCTCAAAGCAAGAATGCTGAAATGGTTTGCCATTCCCTTCTCCAGAGTGCATAAGGTTCATCCACCTTCTTTGAGCTTTGCTCTCTCACTTATCCTTTATTTCTTACTTTGCATCTGTCTTGTTCCTTTGATTGTGTCATATTAGCCCCCAGACAAGCTCAGGCATTGCTATTCTAAATAAATGCAGGTTGGAGTTAGTTTGTCTCCTCTTTAAGTTCTCAGTCTCTTTATTCCTTTCACTATAATATTTCCCAACACTTGAAACATTATCTTAGTAAGTGTGACTATGTGTGCTGTGCTGTGCTTAGTCACTCAGTCATGTCTGACTCTTTGCGACCCCATGGACTATATTCCCCCAGGGTCCTCTGTCCGTGGAATTCTCCAGGCAGTTCTCCAGTGGGTAGTCAATTCCTTCTCCAGGGGATCTTCCCAACCCAGGGATGAATCTGGGTTTCTGACACTGCAGGTGGCTTCTTTACTCTCTGAGTTATCAAATATGAATGCACTTAGTCTCTCCTGACTCTTTGTGACCCCATGGACTGTAGCCCACCAGGCTCCTTTGTCCATGGGGATTCTCTAGACAAGAATACTAGAGGAGGGTTGTCATGCCCTCCTCCAGAGGATCTTCCCAACCCAGAGATTGAACCCAAGTCTCCCACACTGCAGACGGATTCTTTATCATCTGAGCCTCCAGGGAAGCCCTCAAATATGAATACACGATGACTAAATAAGCTAATGAACATTCAGTTTACTATTTTTTCATAAGTTTTGGTTGTACCTTATGACTTTTAATAACACAATCCTGTCCTTCAGTCTCTGGTTGCTAAGTTAAATAACATTTTTTGTACTCTGTCTTCATCTTCCTTATTGTTAAGACCAATGAAACCTTCTTCTTCTTTCTTGTATTTATCTAAGCTAGTTTAATCCAGTAAATGTTATAGATCAGAGTGAGCAAAAATAAACCAAGGTGTGCTGTGCTGTGCTTAGTCACTCAGTTGTGTCCAAATCTTTGTGACCCCATGGACTGTAGCCTGTCAGGCTCCTCTGTCCATGGGGATTCTTCAGGCAAAGAAGACTGGAGTGGGTTGCCATGCCCTCCTCCAGGCCATCTTCCCAACCCAGGGATTGAACCCAGGTATCCCACATTGCAGGCAGATTCTTTACCATCTGAACCAGCAGGGAAGCCCAAACCAAGGATGCCCCACATTTATTTCAGTGTTTACCAATACTGTTTTTTTTGCCAGTAATGTTCTAGGTTCTATAGATTGCTTGCTGAAGAAGACAGAGATGTCCTTGCTCACCCACAGTGAGGAGATCGATAATTCATACATAAATTCATATAATATAATAAATAATAATAATATGATATTAATTACAATATATTATGGTGTTATAATAAATATAATATTATAAGAAGAGGACTACTGATTATAAGGTGGGTTATCTTGTTTGTGTATGTGTGTGAGTGGGTGGAACATCACACATATAAGCCCTATTCATCACCCAGCTGTCAGGATGAGCCCCTCTTTTGCTTCTACCCACTGCTATGGAAATGCTTTCAGTTTTATTTCTCTTTCTCTCCTTTTCCAGAAACAATAGCTTTTCTCATTTTTTGTTAATTCAGCAATGCTTTGGCAAGGATAGAAAACTTTTCTATCCTATAGAGAGAAAGGGATGTAAAAGAATTTTGAAGAAACTATGACTGATAAGTCATACTTTGATTAAATACATGAATCTACATATTCAAGAAGCTCAATGAACTTTAGAACAGAAAAACAAGAGATCCATACTGAGACATGTTCTAATAAAACTTTTAAAGGTCAGAGACAGAGGAAGAACCTTGAAAGCAGCAAAAGAGATATGAATGTCCTATTTAAGGGAGACTCATTAAGAAAATTTTCCAGTACTCTTGCTGGAAAGAGTTCTCCCATGGACGGAGGAGCCTGGTGGGCTGCCATATATGGGGCTGCACAGAGTGGGACACAACTGAAGCAACTTAGCAGCTTAGCAGCGTTAAGAGAAAGACTGGACATCTTAGCAGAAACCATGGAGGCCAAAGGCGGTGAGATGACATATTTAAAGTACCTCAAGAAAGAGAAAGCCCATAACTCTATACCTGGCAAAACTATCATTCAAAAATAAAGGAGACATTAACATTCCCAGATTAACAAATGCTGAGGGAATTCACCACTAGCAGATGTGTCCTGTTCGGTCAGTCACTGAGTTGTGTCCCACTCTTTGTGACCCTGGGGACTGCAGCATGTCAGGCTTCGGCTTCCTTGTCCTTCTCTATTTCCTGGAGTTTGCTCAATTTCATGTTCATTGAGATGGTGATGCTAGATGTGTCCTATAGGAAATGCTAAAAAGAGCCCTTCAGGAGGAAATGAAAGGACACTAGACAGTAAACTTGAAGCCATGTGAAGAAATAACACAGGTAAAGAAATATATAAACCAGTATTAGTGTATTTTTCCTTTGTGACTCCTTTTGTTTTTCCCAGTTTGATCAAAAAGACAAATCATGAAATGATAATGATAAGCCTATGTTAAATGTGCTCACAAAGTAGAATGATGTAATTTGTGACACAATAACTTAAAGGGGGAGGGATGGAGAAATAGAAGATCAGAATTTTTACATACCTACGGAAGTTAATATGATATTAATTCAAAATAGATTGTTACATATTTGTGAGGTTAATTGTAAGTGCCAGCACAACCAGTGCTAAAATAACTTTTAAATATACAGAAAAATAAATTATAAAGGAATAAAAATTTTACACTACAAAAGTACCAAACACAAAAGAAGGCAGTTAATGGTGACATTGAGGAACAAACAAGATATGAAACATATGAAAAACAAAGCAAAATTGCAGAAATAAATGTTTCATTATCAGTAATTATAAATAGATTAAACTCTTCTTTAGAAGGTAAATATTCTCAAAATAGATTAAAGCAAAATGCTATTATATGCTGTCTAGAAAAGATTCATTTTATATGCAAGACAAATAGGTAAAAAATAAAAGAATGGAAAAGGACATTCCAGGCAAATAGTTACTGAAAGAGAACTGAGATATCAGAGCTCAGATCAGATAAAATAGACTCAGTTGAAAATTGTTACAAGAGGCAAGAAGGAACACTAAATATCGATTAAAATGTGAACCCATCAGGAATATATAAACCTAGGAACCTAACAACAGAACTCTAAAACAGAATGTGTGGAGATGTGAAAATTGAGACTTGAAAGCAGAAATAAACAGTTCTAAGATAATACTTGGAGATTTCAATGCTGTCCTTTCCATATGGATAAAGAATTAGAAGATCAGTAGCAAATAGGGGAGTTGAACGATATTCTAAACCAGCTATATCTGACAGAGATAAATAGACACTCTCTCCAACCTCAGCTTAGTAGTGTTTCTGCTGAACAGATTTTCTCAAGAACTTTGTGGATCTTCTGTAAATGTCAGTGGGATTCACTCCTGTAGGCAAAAGCCACATTTATAGATCTTTTCCAGACAAACCCTTCTAAGTCTTTCCCTCCTGCCGAAATAGTAGGAAACAGTACCCTTAAGCTTCCTAGAAGACTTCTAGTTTGGTTGATATGTGTGAGGCAAACCCTTATTCTCTCTTTTGGGAAGGGTGTGTTTAAAATTATTTTTATTTATTATCATTTTTAATTGGAGGATAATTGCTTTACAGTATTCTGTTGGTTTCTGCCATACATCAACATGAATCAGCCAAGTATACATATGTCTCTTCCCTCTTGGACCTCCCTCCAACCTACCATCCTGCCCCTTTAAGTTGTCACAGAGTACTGGGTTGAGCTCCCTGCATCCTATAGCAAATTCCCATGGGCTATATATTTTACATATGGTAATGTGTCTTTCCATGCTACTCTCTGAATTTATCTCAAACTCTCCTTCCCCTACTGTGTCCACAAATCTGTTTTCTGTGTCTGTGTTTCCATTCAGTTCAGTACAGTTGCTCAGACGTGTCTGACTCTGCAGCCCCCTGGACTGCAACACGATAGGCCTCCCTATCCATCACCAACTCCTGGAGCTTACTCAAACTCACGTCCATTGAGTTGATGATGCCATCCAACCATTCCATCCTCTGTCGTCCTCTTCTCCTCCCGCCTTCAATCCTTCTCAGTATCAGGGTCTTTTCCAATGAATCAGTTCCTCACATCAGGTGGTCAAAGTATTGGAGTTTCAGCTTCAGCATCAGTCCTTCTAAGGAATATTCAGGACTGATTTCCTTTAGGATGGACTGATTGGATCTCCTTGCAGTCCAAGGACTCTCAAGAGTCTTCTCTAACACCACAGTTCAAAACATCAATTCTTTAGCGCTCAGCTTTCTTGATAATCCAACTCTCACATCCATACATGACTACTGGAAAAACCATAGCTCTGACTAAATGGACTTTTGTTGTCAACCTAATGTCTCTGTTTTTTAATATGCTGTCTAGGTTGGTCATAACTTTTCTTCCAAAAAAATAAACATCTTTTTTTTCATGGCTGCAGTCACCATCTGCAGCGGTTTTGGAGCCCCCCCAAAATAAAAGTCTGTCACTGTTTCCACTGTTTCCCATATATTTGCCATGAAGTGATAGGACCAGATTCCATGATGTTAGCTTTCTGAATGTTTGAGTTTTAAGCCGACTTTTTCACTCTCCTCAACTTTTTCACCTTCATCAAGATGCTCTTTAGTTCTTCTTTGCTTTCTGCCATAAGGGTGGGGTCATATGCATATCTGAGGTTATGATATTTCTCTGGGCAATCTTGATTCCAGCCTGTGCTTCATCCAGCCTGGCATTTTGCATGATGTACTCTGCATGTAAGTTAAATAAGCAGGGTGACAATATACAGCCTTGAAATACTCCTTTGCCAATGTTGAACCAGTCCATTTTCAATGTCCAGTTCTAACTGTTGCTTCCTGACCTGCATACAGGTTTCTCAGGAGGCAGGTCAGATGTTCCCATCTCTTTAAGAATTTTCCACAGTCTGTTGTCATCCACATAGTCAAGGGCTTTGGCATAGTCAATAAAGCAGAAGTAGATGTTTTCCTGGAACTCTCTTGCTGTTATTGATGATCCAATGGATGTTGGTGATTTGATCTCTGGTCCCTGTGCCTTTTCTAAAACCAGCTTGAACACCTGGGAAGTCCATGGTTCATGTACTGTTGAAGCCTAGCTTGTAGAATTTTGAGCATTACTTTGCTAGCATGTGAGATGAGTGCAATTGTGTGGTAGTTTGAACATTCTTGGGCACTACCTTTCTTTGGGATTGGAATGAAAACTGACCTTTTCCAGACCTGTGGCCACTGCTGAGTTTTCCAAATTTGCTGGCATATTGAGTGCAGCACTTTCATAGCATCATCTTTTAGGATTGTTTCCATTGCTGCCCTGTAAATAGGTTCATCAATACTGTCTTTCTAGATTCCATATATATGTGTTAATATACAATGTTTGCTTTTATCTTTCTTACTAACTCTGTATAATAGGCTCTAAGTTCATCCACCTCATTAGAACTGGCTCAAATGCATTCCTTTTTTTGGCTGAGTAATATTCTGTTTTATATATATACTATAGCTTCTCTATCCGTTCATCTGTCAATAGACATCTAGTTTGCTTCCATGTCCTAGCCATTATAAATAGTTGTGCAGTGAATATTGTGGTATGGGTGTCTCTTTCAGTTACTAAGAGTTTTTCAGGGTATATATAGCCCAGTAGTAGGATTTTTGGGTCATATGGTAGTTTTATTCTTAGTTTTATAAGGAACTTTTATCATAAAATGATAGGAAGACCTATTTTTGTGCCTGATTCCTTTATTTTTAATCTTTCTGAAGTTTTAGGGAAAAGTTGTACAATAATACTAAACAGAGATTAAGACTGTGAGTCTCTTAATTCTTACAGATGATGAGAAATTTCAAACTCATAAGGTCTTGATTTCTTTTTGTTTAACAGTTCTTTCCTCAATTTATCATTCTTCTCTCACATATTATCAGAAATAGAAAAAAGAATTCAAAGGTCACTTTTAACACTTTACTTTGAAGTCTCCCTAAGTATAGAACCAGCTTTTAAGTATTTTCTTGAACATAACTCCAGGATATAATTTGCTGGTTTTTCATCACTTTGTAACAAGAATCTTCCTCCTTCCGTTTCTAATAACATGTTTCTCAATTTCCTCTGACTCTCACTGTGGCATCCTTAAAGATTAGATTTCTACCAACAGTCTGTTGAAAACATATAGGCTTTCTCTGAAAGCTCTTCTAGTCTCTGCTCACTTGACTGATTTCAAAGCTATTTCCAAGTTTTTAGGTACCACTTCTAGGCATCAAAATCTGTATTATTTTTATATTGTTTTATAATGGATTACCACAAACTTAGAATCTCTAAACACAAATATATCCCAGTTTCTGTCAGGTGTATGGAATGACTTAGCTGGGTGCTGTATTCAAGGTTTTATAAGGCAGCACTCCAGGTGTTGACTGAGCTGTATTTTCATCTAGAGATTCAACTAGAAAAGTTGCTCTTACCTTATATGTATTGACAGAATTAATTTTCTTGAGAGGAACTGTTCACAGTTCCTGGCCACATTATCTTTTCCATAGTCTTTCCCTCAACATGATAGCTTACTTCTGTAAGTCAGCAGGAGGGAAAATTCTCTCTAAAGAAGAGCTGAGTGTCTCTTTAAGGCCTTTGGCCTGATTAAGTTTAACCTATCCAGGATAATCTTCCTTTTGGTTAAAGCAAAACCAGCTGATTTGGGACCTTCATTTTTTTGTTTTTTTCAGAGTGCCAAGTGTCTCCTGCACTTTTATTATCATCACAGTCGGGACCTTGATTTTATCTGAAAATTCCCTCATCTATGGCACATTCTGTTGTTTAGCAGCAAAGGGAGGCCATCAGGTGGGCCTGGAATCACGGAGCTGCCCTCATCTGTGTGCCAAGTGGTAACGTGTGTGAAATCCTCAGTCCAGTGTGTGACACATACTAAGAGCTCAATAAATGTTAACACCTCCTATCTTTCGATTTTTCTAAAATTTCTGTTGGAACCGCAGTCTCAGTGCCCAGAAGGATGTGGGACTCAATAAGGTGAATCCCACTGAAGGGGAGGAGGATCTAAAGGAGTTTGCCACCACCTAGCCAAAGGAGAATAGGATTCTCTTACTTATGAGAGCATGCTTCACAGTTTACGAAAATCTGGAGAGAGGAACTGTTAGTGGAGACTTGAAGACCTAAACCAGAGAACTTGGAAGGAATACATATGCAGCTGAGGCTCCAGGGAATTTTTCAGTGCATCAGGGTAGAGGATAGAAAGGAATTAAGAGAGAAGCATAGCCCAGGGAGTGTATGCCATCCAAACAAGTAAGATGGCTGTTATATGGAGATACACATAACCTTCAAGATATCCTTTTAGTTGACCAAAGGGACTTGGAGTTTAGGTGGTTTAGGATTACAACTGAGCTGTTCTGTACATGGAATACATTTGGTGCCTATACCTATTCCAGGTGATAGAGGCAAATTTTAAGAGATGATATTCAGTTGAGATTGGCCCATGAACTAAAGTAACCTGAAAAGTGGCAAGTGTATCAGGGAAAACATCATGAAAAGAGACAAAGTCTGTTTGAATGGGATGAATAAATTCCAAGGACTAGAGCATCTTAGGGGACCAAGAATGGAGATGTAGGAAAAAGAGAAGCTCTCTAAGGTAGAGGCAGGTTCCAATGTCCAGGAGACCATGAAGACTGAAAGTAGAATGTCAGACTCACCGCTGCCTGGTGAATAAATATAGGGTTCAATGATAATATGTCAAGTCCAATAAAGATTGGGAAGCTTACATACATTGAAGAATGAAAGGAAAGATCAAGACTTAAGGGTCTAAATTAAGGCCAAGGTTTTTCTGTTTGTTTGTTTGATTTTTACTTTAACCAGAAACTACATACCACAGCTGCAGTCAGGAATGCTGATCCTGTAGGTTTTCTTTCAGAAGTGACTTCCCATCTCCTGAAGATTCTGCTATGAGATAATAGGCAATATTAGGAAATAGCAATTTGCAAATTTCCAATTTCCAGTTAGGAAGTAATAGGAAATAGCAATATGGAAATTACTTAACATGGAAAATAACCTTCAACATTTTGGTATAGACTGTAAGTTAATGGAGATGCTGTTTGTTTTTTCTGTTAATGTTTTAGCAATTCTATTATTTTCTTGTTGTCTCAAAATGGGGAGCTGCTTTCCTTCAGGATATGTGGGAGATTGTAACCCAAAGGCCTCTTCAGCATTTGCAATCCCATAGTCATTGACCTCCATATAGGTTAGGAAGGAACAAAAAATGTAGGACAGTAGCTGGGGTTTTTCCTTCTAAGGCTTTAACACTAAGTCTACTGACCTATTATTCTCAGAGCTGTCAGTTTGAGGGCACAGACAAACCCACATAGGGAGGAGGGTAGACTTCTCAATGATTGTTTCTTCTGGACAATCTGGTTCAGATTTGGACAGATATTGTTGTGACATTGGAAGGCTGGGGAGTCTGCCCTATTATACTGTCAGGCTCCTGTAAGTCTTCATTCTGCATGAGTAACTGTACTGAGTGTTGGGTAGGGGTTGAATGTGTTAGAAGATATTTTTCAAGATTACCTTCCCTGATGGGAACTGGCACACTATGGATATATCCCCACATTAGGAGATGATCTGCCTGTGATTTGAGAGCATTGGTTTATACCCCAATGAACACAACCTTTGTACACCAAGCAGCATAGTAAAAGTAAAATCTTATGTTGACTACAGAAAGTGTCATGTGGAAATCAATCCGTATATTTAATTCTTGCTAAAGACTGAATCCTTGGTATCTATTGTAACCTAAGAAAATGATCTCTGCTGAAGATGAATGCAAAGGCCTTTACTAGGTCCAGGATACACTAGTATTTTCCTCAAGAGTAAATTCGTTTTACAGTTAAATTGTATACCAGGATCCCTCCTTTCCACCTCCAACTAGAGTATCTGGGAAGAAATCCTTTGAAGTCATATAAAAATCCAGTTTGTCAGTTCCAGCAAGGATCTAGTCATAGTAATAATCATAAAACTATATCATTGTTGAAGATCCTGTTTTGTCTTTCACTGTCTTATTCTCTAAGTAAAATAGTGTGTATATCTGAGCACTTGTTTATAAGGCACTTGTTCTGATAGTTTCCAATGTCAACGAGTCATCCTTTGTGGCTTTGTGTGCCTCAGAGCTAGTACTGGTGTTGTGTCAATGAAAGAGAAGTAGAGCTATGTGTAGTAGGAAGAAGGATGAGGAGCAGAAAAGATTCTTTTGGTTCTTGTCTACTTTGCTTTTGCTTACAATAAAGGACTTTTGGGTTAGAGGTAGATTACCCATTCTTCGTGGTGCTGGAAAGATTTTATAATGATTTCTCTGCTTTGCTTATCATGTGAAAATGGAGTGAAAGTGTTAGTCTCTTATACGTGTCCGACTCTTAGTGACCCCATGGACTGCAGCCTGCCAGGCTTCTCTGCCCATGGAATTCTCCAGGCAAGAATACTGGAGTGGGTTGCTATTCCTTTCTCCAAGAAGTCTTCCAAACCCAGGGATCAAACCCAGGTCTCCTGCATTTCAGGCAGTTTCTTTACCATTTGAGTCACCAGGGCAAGTGTATGGTTTTGGGTTATTTGAGTGCCAAATTATAGAGATAGATTTAAAAAAGGCAGGAATCTATTCAAAAAAGGCAGAAATTGCAGCAAATTAATGCAGGTATTAAGGATTCTAATGTCCTCCTCTGTCTGATTGAACTTGACTTGGTTTTAAACCAATTTAAAGTTAAAAACATGAGTTAATCTTTCAAAGTAGTTGTCCTCAGGCTTTATATTGCATAATGATTACCTGAGGACATCTTAAAAATGTGGATTCCCAGCCCCACTCACAGAGAATCTGACATAGAGTGTCTAGCTTATAGCTCAGGAACTCTGGTTTTTATAAATACCTCAACTTTCATTTTACAAATGCTGCCAAGTGGTAAATCACATTTTGGAAAAAAAATTCTATTCTAAGAAAACGTTTTTTAGTGGAGAAAAGGTGGGAATATAAAAAATAAATTTGCCATTTCAGTTGGCCTGAACATGATGATGTATCATTTGACTCTCTTTACTTCTTAGATTCCAGTTGAAGTACTCTATCTCAGTATTTGAATGAATACACATGAAAAGTCAACTACTGTGCTAGAATGTTCAACTGAGTTAAATGTTTTAAGACTTTAACTTCAAAGGATAAAGAAATGGAAAGGCCTGCACAGAGATATAATGCTTTTTAAGAAAACAGGTGGGCTGGATCCAGAAATGCTGCTGACATATGACTGAGTCTAATATGGTCATAAAAATTACCTGAAATTTCGGATAATTTCAGAAATTATCAAAGTAAAAAAATAGACTATTTCCCAGAGCTGGAGTAGGCCTGATTGGCCATAATGAAAATTTAGATCAAACATTGTATGAAATTAACAGCAACAACAGAAATAACTCTATTTAATAGATCCTAGAAATACTCTCCTATTCATAGAATAGATAGTAAGGAGTTTGAATATTAAACAAATGAACAATCTTGGTTATTTACAGATATCTTATTAATAAAAGCAGACAGATGTCAGAGATCCCAGTAGCAGCATGTTATTGCTACATGATATTATAGCACTAATTTTAATATTCTTAAGGTATATGATTTGGATCCTAAGATTATCTGTCAACCAAATTAGTAAAGGAAAAAGTAACGCTACTAGTGCAAATGATTTTTATTGTATAAGGTAAAAATTAAAAACAGTTATAATGAAAATTCTAGCTAGTTCATACAAACAATGAATGCTTGAAAGGGTATGGAGAAAAGGTAAACGCTTTGCACTGTTGGTGGGATTGTAAACTGATTGAGCCATTAAGGAGAACAGTATAAATATTCTTGAAAAACAAAAAATAGAACTAAAATGTGACCCAACAACCCCACTACTGGGCAGTTACCCAGAGAAAACCATATTTAAAAAAGACACATGCACCCCTGTGTTCATTGCAGCACCATTTACAATAACCAGGATATGGAACTAACCTAAATGTCCATCAGCAGAGAAATGGATAAAGAAGACGTGGTTCATACATACAATGGAATATTACTCAGTCATAAAAAGGAATGGACCTGGGTCATTTGTAGAGACGTAGATGGACCTATAGACTTTTATACAGAGAGAATTAAGTCAAGAAAAGAAAAAAAATCATATATTAATGTATATATGTGGAATTTGAAAGAATTGCTATAGATGACTTTATTTATAAAGCAGAAATAGTGACACAGATGTAGAGAACAAATACATAGGTATCAAGGGGGAAAGGAGGATGGGATGAATTGGGAGGTTGGCACTGACATATACATACTGTGTATAAAACAGATAACAAATGAGAGCCTACTGTATAGCACAGGAAACTGTAGTCAGTGCTCTGTGGTAACCTAAACGGGAAGGAAATCCAAAAAAAAGAGGATATAAGTATTTGTATAGCTGATTCACTTTGCTGTACAGTAGCAACTAACACAATATTATAAAGCAACTATACTTCAATAAAAACTTAAAAAATTCCAGTTAACTCAATACAGGACGAGGTGGTATAGGTGAGGATACTGTGTGTGTGTGTGTGTGTGTGTGTGTGTGTGTGTGTGTGCTTGGTGATAATGAGAGTGAAAATGTACCAAGGTGGTAAAAATTTATTTTTGAACGTGACAGATAAGAATGAAAGTTAGTGATGACATAAAAGGGTGATTTCTTTCTCTGTGTGTGTGTGCACGCTCAGTCATGTCCAACATTTTGTGACCACATGGAATGTAGTCCCCCTGGCTTCTCTGTCCATCATCCTAACTAATGAAATAATAAAATGAAATAAAGAAATCTCAATTGGTATCACAAAAGTAGACAAGAAAAAATTCAAGGAAGAAATCATGGGTACATGTAAATAGGTGATAGGAATAAGTCAAGTTTTTCATCCTTATGTATGTGCCAGTAGAACTGTGTGTAAACATACATCAAGACATATCCACTGGAATGTTCATAGCACCACTATTCATGAAAGTAAAAAATTGGAAACAATTCTGATGTCCTTTCACAGTCTCATGGTAAATAAAAAGTGACATATTCATATAATAATAAAAAAAATATCATGGTGATGCACAACAGTATGGGTAAATCTCACAATTTTAAGTTTTGAAACAAGCCAAATACAAAAGAATACATATACTATGATTACATATACAGAAAGATAAATACCTACCAAAATGAATTTGTAATATGACAAGTTTGTGTAATGACTAGTTTAAACTGTTAGGAAGTAGAGGGATTAATGATAAGTAGCTAAGAGTATGAGAGATTGTTCTGGAATATGGGCAGTGTTCTAATACTCCATCTGGGCATGCTTACGTGGTGAATTTGTGCTACTTCATTAAACTATAGATACTGGTAGACTCTAATCTCATGACATGAGCTTCTCTATGGGTTGAGAAGTGATTGGTCAGTGGAGGAAGGATCAAAGAGACCAGGAGAAAAGACCAAAGCAGTCTTTGTTCCATCCCAGGAGGCCTGTCAAGTTAATCTGTGTTGTTCCCAATCAGGGTAAAGTCACAGGCACATGTTTTATGGTTATTGGGCTCAAATCTTTCATAGTCACATAAACAGAAAGCAGATAATCTCAGACCTTATATGGAAAAACCCCTGAGAACCTGTTTGTTATTTCCTGAGCTAAAAAGCCTGAAGATGGTCGGTCTGAGACAGATTTGAGGGTACATTGGACAGGACTAGAGAAAGACTTGTAGTTCTTTAGGGTAAGGGTCAGGTCACTGGGAAATGGAGATTTTCAGAGACTAGCAGGTAAACTGAGGCTTATTATTAAATGACTTGTCCCCTGTAAAAAGTAGAGCATAATTCTTTGTTTAATTTCCTATTGTCTAAAAAAAAAACACAGATAAATTTGTGTGGACATCTATGTGACAGGAAAAGAACATCAGATAACTTGTATTCAGAGATCTTCTCTGACATCCCCTAACTGTTATACCTCAGGTTCTAAAGAGGAATAATGTGGAGAACAGGCCTCTCAGCTATATTTAGCAGAAATGCAGTATAAGGTATATAGTTGATGACATAGATGTTATAAAAGTTCAGATATTCATTCATTTTTCTAATCTATATTGATCTCTAGCTTGTTAAAGTTCATGAATACTATTAATTCCAAGTTGCTGAGATTGTCAGGAAGCTTTGAGCTATTCAAACTTAAGAAGTCTTCTCTCAGAAATAGGGATTTTTTTTACTCTTTTGTCCTAAGTAAATTGCACATGTATGTGTGGTTTGGGTGTGTGTGTGAAAAAGAAAGAGGTCATTACATTGTCTCATTTTAAGACTTACATACAGCTACCAAGAACAAGATGGTATTAATGAAGACAGATATAGGTCAATAGAAATGGAAGAGTTCAGAGGATCTAGAAATACACTCATACATATATGCTACACCAATTTGCAAAGAGGATGGAAAATCTATTCAACAGATGGTGCTGGGACAATTGGATATCCATGTGGAAAAAGCCTGATCATTGACCCTGCTTTATACCACACCCAAAATAACTCAAAATAAACCAAAACTTAAATGTAAAAATTAACCTATTAAACTTCTGACTGAAAGAAGAGAGAAAAATATTAATATTCATGGCCTTGCAGTGAGCAAAACTTTCTTAGGACACTAAAATCATGAGCCACAAAAAAACTGATCAATTAGACAATCAAAATGAAAAATTTGGCTCTCTGAAAATTACATTAAGATAATTAAAGGTCGAACTAAAGAATGGAAGAAGATATTTTCAATGAACATATCTGACAAAAAAACTGGTATCCAAATTATATAAAGACACTTACAGTTCAATAATATGTAAGAGAATGCAGTAAGAACAGGGCAAAGTGTTTGAATAGCTGATTTCATAAAAGAAGATATTGAGTGGTCAGTAGTGCATGAAAAGATGGTCAACATCATTAGTCATTAGGGAAATTCAAATTAAAACTGCAATGAGAAAACAGAACAAACTCATTAGAAAAGCTAAAATTAAGAAGACCGAGAATATCAAGTGTCAGAGAGGATGTAGAGCAGCTAGAACATGCCTCATTATTGGTAGTAACCATTCCAGGAACTTGTTAGGTACTTGTGAAACATGCACACATGATATGACTTGGACATTTCACTTCTATGTATCTATCCAAGAGAATGAAAAATCTTTGTCCACGCGATGATTTGTGTATAGATGTTCATAGTAGATTTTTGCATAATAGCTAAAAACTGGAAATACTCAAAATGTCCATAAATAGGTAAATACTGGGTTGGCCAAAAAGTTCTTTTGGGTTTTTGTTTAACATCCCCTGAATGAACTTTCTGGCTAATCCAATAGCTAAAGAAAATACACTATACAATAGAATACTGCTTAATAATGGAAGTGGATAACTACTCATACAAGCAACAACATGGTTGAATTTAAAATTTATTATGCTGTGTGAAAGAAGCCATCAACGAAAGAATACTTCTTGTATTATTCCATTTATATAAAATGCAAACTATTTTATAGTAACTCAAAGCCTATCAGTGGTTTCCCAGGACTGGAGCAGAGGGAGGGGCAAAGACTGCAAAGGGGCACTGTAAATTTTGGGGGATCATGAAAATATTTTATGTCTTGATTGTGGGAATAGTTTCAAGGGTTTAGTAGTTTCAACTTGGCAAAATTCATCAAAATGTATACCTTAAATGGATGCATTTTTTGTGCATAGGTTATTTTTCAATAAAATTGACATAAAAATAAGAAAATAATTTTAAACTAAGATAGAGGAAGCGACATGATTCCATCTTCTGCCAGACCTTTCAAGTGCAAGAACATAGGGCCCATTTATGTGGGAGTGTATGCTTACACTCAGACATGACTTCCTTGAGACCATTTTATTCCCATATTCTAATTTGCTTTTAGACTAGTGAGGCTTCTGGGAGCATTCTAAAACCACATAGCAAGAGAAGATCTTTTCCCTTTCCTTGGTTTTTACATTTTTGTCTTCATGTACCTAGCTATTAGTAGCAAATACCTTGGCTACAGTTGAAACATGAGGTATTGTCTTGAGGACAGAAAGAAATTGAACTGGGACCTGAACCAGGAGCAGCCAAGTGTTTAGAGGATGTTTTCGGATAACTGAGGAGACTGGAAGAAAATAGTTGAATCTCTGGGGGCCCAAGGGAATGTGAAAGCAGCATGGGAACAGCCTAGGACAGAGCTGTACTTCTTACCAGCAGGTGAGACCCTTGAGGTGGACTGTAAGTGCATCCCAGCTTGCACTCGGTAACTTAAGTCTCTTTCTGCCTTTTGTTTTCTCAACGCATCCATTCTATTGCCATCTACTCAGTGTCTCAGGCCCCCCAAAAGTCTAGTTTTCTTCTTCTTCATTCTCCTCTTCACTTCCCACAATCGAACAACTCATCTTCATAATTTTACATTTACATTTACTGGTCTACTCCTAAGTGCCAGGCACTTTTCAAGACAAATGGGGTTAGAGAGATAAATAAGAAAAAGGCTGAGAAGTTTCTTTGAACTGATAGTCCAGAAGCATTGAGAGGGGTCTATGAATGCAGGAAAGATTACATCAAAGAGAGCATCAGTTGAGGCACTTCTCACATTTGGTGTCCTCCCTTTCCATTTCCACAGAGTGTAGAAGCTATGTGGTCAGACCTTCCTCATCTTCAAAGACTGTCACCTTCAAATTAACACTCTATGATCCATTCTTGTGTTCTTCCCTCTGGTCCCTAAGGAAGAGGCATCCCTAACGTCTTTGCAATACTAACTCTGTCCTATAAATCCTGCTGCTACTCACCATTTTTTTTATCTTAGGTCTAAAATGTCTTGGATATTTTAATTTTGTGGTTGCTTCACTTTGGATAAAAAAAACATACATCTTCCCATTTTGTTTAAATATAGAGTGGATCTTGCCTCCTCCATAACCTTTTCTTTGTGTTTCTTTTATTGCCAGATTTCTCAAAAAGGAATTTCAAATTTGCAGTCTGGCTCAGTAAATGTTTGTTGATGAAACAGATTGCTGAATGCATCTATATTATTACCTAATAATAATGCACTTATTATTATTTAGTTTCACTTCTGCCCTCACCTTTTTCTAGAAAAAGCTCTCTAGACACCTGGTATTCACATTCTAATTATCCAATCCAAGGACCCTTTCCAGCTTAAAGAAAGTGTGGTACATTTCTAATGGAATATTATTCAGAAAAAAAAAATGAGAGAGAGAAAGAAATCCTGCCATTTGTGACAACATGGTTTGACCTTGAGGGCATTATGTTAAGTAAAATGTCAGACAAAGATAAATACCATATGATCTCACTTACATATGGAAGCTAAAACAAAACATAACATAACCAAAAACAAGCTAAATGATACAGAGAACAGATTGGTGGTTGCCAGAAGTTGGGGAAGGATAGAAAATGGATGAAGGATGTACAAAGGCTGAAATTTCCAGTTATAAAGGGAATGAGTCCTGGGAATGTTATATGCAGCATGATGACTATAGTTGATAAGATAGTATTGTGATTTGAAAGTTGCTAAGAAGACCTTAAAATTTTTCATCAAAACGAAAAGTAAACTATAAGTGTGTGGTGATGGATGTTTACTAGGCTTGCTGTGTGTTATCATTTTGCAATATATACACATATGGAATCATGTTGCACAGTTTAACTAATATTATATGTGAATTGTATCTCAATAAAAAAGAAAAATGTAACAACATGTTAGCTTGCGTCTTAATCTCTACCTCCTATTGTAGATTTTACTATTTCTGTAGCTCCTCTTTGGACTTGGATTTACGGTGTTGAATGGCTTATCCACTTAAAAACTGATTTTGAATTCCTAACTCTGGCCCTTTGGGGGTATTATTCCATTTTGACGGGCAAATGGTAATGTGGGCACCTTTTATTTCTTGGAAGCCACTTTCCCCTATTTCTTCACCTAAACTATGTCCCTGTTAGTTACCTACTAAATGCCGGGCAGTAGTTTGCGCTATTTGACTGCTTCGTATAAAAAGCTCTGGAATCTGTGTTTCTATCGTTGTATGGTCCACCTTTCACAGTGCAGCCTGAAACTCATAGGTAAGTCATTAACTTCTTTAAAAAAGTTGAAAAGTCCTCATTGGTTTATAATATGATCAAATTACTTGGCCCTAGCATTCAGTCCCCCTCACAATCTGGCAAAAATCAACCCAGTCCCCCCTTTTTTCCTTTGAAGTGAAGTGAAGTGACTCAGCTGTGTCTGACTCTTTGTGACCCCATGGACTGTAGCCTACCAGGCTCCTCTGTCAATGGGATTATCCAGGCAAGAATACCAGAAAGGGTTGCCATTTCCGTCTCCAGAGGATCTTCCCGACCCAGGGATTGAACCCGGGTCTCCAGCATTGTAGGCAGATGCTTTACCGTCTGAGCCTTCTGTTATAATATTACTTCTCTTTTATGGTTTGGTTTCCTGGCTGCAAGGCAGGTGGCATCTTAGCTCCCCCACTGGAGATCAAACCTCAAAAAGTGAAGTCTTAACCATTGGACTGCCAGGGAAGTCCCAACCCAATTCTTTTTACAACCACTCTTTTTCCTTTTCAGAACTTCTAGTTCACTTTCTTCCCTTAAAAGCTATACTCTGTTCTTTCCTCAATCTCATAGTTTTTTTTAACCCTGTATGTTGAGGTGGAGCAGAATATGCCACCTCCAAATCTGCCACTTTGACATGTGGATTGTTCTGAGCAGAAGGCAATTAAGACCCAGCAGACTCAGGAAAAGCTTTTTCATCTCTCCTTGAACTGCCTAAAAGAATTATATAGAGGGCCTGTACCAGAAAGTCTTAGAGAAGGAAATGGCAACCTACTCCAGTATTCTTGCCTGGAGAACTTCATGGACAGAGGCACCTGGTGGGCTACAGCCTGTGGGGTAGCAAAGAGTTGGAGTGACTGAGCGACTAACACTGTACCAGAAAGAGCTATTACAGGACAGCTTTTTTATCAGAAAGACATAATTGCATGACATCGCAAACATTTGCTTACCAATCATTTGCTCTTCCCATCTTCTTAATTGTCTCTCTCCCCTTTGAAGCCCCAGACCCCTACTGCCTTCTCCTTAGCTTGAGATAGTATATATACCTCAATTGCCAGACCACCTTTGAGTCTTGGTGGGGATTCTGTAAGTATGTAATTAAGTTTGTCCTGTTAATCTGTTTTATATCAATTCAAATACTAGATCAGCAAAATATTATATTAGATGAGCACTTCCCCAGACACTATACTCCTAACCCAATTCTCCTTATTTGTGAAGCCTTCCTTTATTCTTCCAGGTCCAGTTAGTTCCCTTCTTCTCTGTATTTACCATAGCACCTCTTATTTACATGAATCATAATAAAGTTAAACTTTCCATGAGTCCTTTGCTCTTGGAAAACAATGATGGTTAAAAGAAATCCATGCAACCTTTTGTATTCTGAGTATTAACTTACTGCAAAGAGCCATGTTTTTGCATTACTTAGGTAAGACTCATTTTTGTGTTCCCTTATTACTTATAAGGAGGCCAGACGAAGATCCCCTTTTTAAAAATTAACTGCTTTTGTTTCTCTCTTTCTTTATTGCTATACAGTAGATCTTTCTTGGTTACTTATTTGAAATATACCATCAAAGACCCTTTAAATTCCATTCTTTGCCTCATGAAACTTTCAGTGAGCTGTTTGTCCACCTGATCAATTGGAGTGTTTGAAACTAAACATTAAACTTCTTTCCTTTTTAGCCCCCTTAAGGTTGACCCATCCTCACTCTGATCCAGCATACAACCCCTCCTTAACAATCCCTCCTAAGAATAAAAACATTTCCTTTTATACACACCCTCTATTCTGTGTTCTTTCTAGCCTGTTGACCCTTCCCTACAAAAGAAAATTCCTTTCTGCCTGTCCTTTGAGATACTTGCAGTTCTGTTTGAATTATTTTCTCTATTACAGTAGTCTCTTTCCCTTTATCACAATAATCCTTTCAAATGAAGTCTCTTTTTATGTAAGTGTAGATTTATTTTTATCTGAGGATAGAAGTTACCAAATTGTTTGTCTCTTTTGATAATGTACTCCCTTTCCCTCAGATTTGGAGCTGTTTATTGGAACAATGAGAATGTTAGATTCATATTTGTGTTCTCATCATGCCTTAATCTGCCTTGACTCTGACTGTCCCTATTCCCGTTTACATCCATTTCTGTTTTTATTTTAATTTCTGAGTATGTTGTTGTATCTCTCTGTCTACCCATTTCTCTCCTTTTCCTTCACTTACCTGTCTCCTTGAGGCCAAGATCCTGTCTTCAGTTTGCTTCAGAGAGATGAGTGAGAAAGCAGAGCAGGTTCCTTCCCCGAGTCTGGTAGGTTGCTTATTGAAGTCTGCAGCCTAGACTTCAGCTCCTGTGGTAAAAGGGCAAGCAGGAAGTAAAAAACTGGTTTCACTTTAGGTTTTTTTTTCCCCTCTTTTAAAAGATCAGCTGATTTTAAGGAATCCTACTCATTTATTTATTTATTTATTCGTACATTCATTCATTTATAATTGTGATTTATATTTATTTATATAATTATGATTAGATAATTGTGATTTATAATTGTGTTTACATTGTGATTCCTGGGTGTTAAGGTTATTGCAAATGGAAGACTAATGTTCTGGGGGGAGCGGTATGTGTGCATGTTTATTTATGGTGGCCTGGAGTGAGCACCAGATAAAGAACGAACATGGGAGAAACAAGACAGGGAAAGAATTTCAGAAAAGAGCCAAGAGCGCATTAGAATGTCTTCCTCAGGGAACTTGCTTTAACTGCTTTACTGTCCTAGCTATGTGGTTGATTTGAAAATTAACAAAGTTTCAAAATTGTGTTAGCTGATGTGGATGATTCAACACTACCATGAGCTAAATTCTTAAAAGCGTACTGTGTGTTTATAGTGAGAAAGAGAATTTTACTGTTCTCTAATTTTATATTAGA
>JAGTXW010001451.1:270150-281192 GCA_020226075.1 Hydropotes inermis
AGAATGACATATATGACCAGGTTGAGAACTCTCCTGGTTCCTGGTTGCGGTGGTTTCAGAACCGAATTCTGAAGAGCATTAGATTTTCCATCCCTCTCTTCTATGGCCGTGGAGTCTTCCAATACAGCTTGGGTTTTATGCCCTACCGCCGACCCATCACCACTGTGGGTGAGCCTGGACCCGGGCTGGGAGGGTAGGGCTATGGATTAAAAGTCCTGGACTTGTGCTGCAAGGAGACCTGGTCATACAGCAGTATACCCTTGACTTTGTGGAGCACAGTTTCTGGTATATAAAACACATATACCAGCAAGTAACCCTATGAAAGGCAGTCTAGAATGAGAAGAGTAACAGGGGCACAATGGCCAGGAGCCACTACTGATTACTATGGCCCTGCTTATGTCAGGCACTGCACTGGCTCCTTACATGCAATGGCTTATAGTTTTCCCAACAGCTTGTGAGGAGGTACTCTCATCTCCATTTTATTGACTGCAAAAACAGACCCACAGAATGTAAAGTACTTCCAAGAGACACCCTTCCCTTGGTAACAAAATTGAGGTTTGATGAGGGTATTTGACTTTTTATTATGCAGGATAAGGAGGGTATAATTCTGATCACAGGATCTAATGGCGGTAATTGGGGAAGGTGGATACATGACCATACCAGGTCTGTTAGAATTGTGTGTAAAGTAGAAATCAGCAGGCTTTGAAGGAGAGCCAGAGAGATTACTTTGTAAATAATGGGCATGGGCTTTACTCCATAGACTTAGCACCATCTTTCAGGTATTTGCTTACTTTTTGAATTCCAACTAGATTCCAAGACAGTACTAATAGAGCTGTTCATCTCTACTCACCCAGTCATTTCTTAGTTGAACACAGACAACCCCCTCTATCAAACTTTGTTTGCATTGTGTGGTGCATTTCTTGAATGATTATAGTGCTGCTACCTCCTGGCCATTCCCAAGAAAGACAACATGAAAGCTGCTTTCTGATCCACCTTTTCCCACAGACACAGGCTGTTCCAATCATGGCATCTGAGAATCCCAGATTCACCTTTCCCTGAAACTAAGTGCACATCCCAAGGGCTCACACCCTGGTACTGATTTTTCCTGGCTATGTGACCTTGAACAAGCTCTTTAACCACCCTGGGGTACATTTCCTCAGCAGTCAAATGGAATAATATCAGGTCCTCATAGGATTGTCAGGATAACATAAGAGATAATGCATGCAAATGTGCTGGCTGTATTGTTGATATATCAGAATCTTGAATTTACCCAACATCTTAGTAACGCAAAAAAGAATTGAAAGGGAGGGAGTTCCAGTGCTTACCTGCTCAGATAACCATTGTAGTGGGAACAACAAGGTCCCTGCACCTTCATAATTCCGGCTCTGAGCCACCACCCACCTCTGTGTCTTGCAGTTGGGAAGCCCATCAAGGTGCAGAAGACACCACATCCCTCCCAGGAGGAGGTGGACAGGATGCACCAGTGCTACATTAAGGAGCTGGAAAATCTCTTTGAAGCCCACAAGCTCAAGTACAACGTCCCTAGAGACCAACACTTGGAGATCTGCTGAGCACCTCCCCAGAGTAGGGGCTCCTCCAAAATGCAGGGTCAGCATTAGGGAGGATGGAGGGAGGTGTTGTGATCCCAGAAAGCTTCCTGGAGGTGTCTGTTGAACACATCTCCAGAGCTTTCACTGACTCCTGCAGCTCTACCCCATGCCAGGCCCCAGGTCACCGCTGGCTCCTGGGAAAGCAGACCAGACTCTGGCGTCAGTGATTTCCTCTCCACCTGTGCCTCCTCTGTAATGGGTCCTCTTCATGTCTGCCCACCTGAGAAATGGGAGAGATGCTGGGAGAGAATGATGTCTGTGTCTGTGTCCTTTGTGATCCTGTCACTCAATGAGCAGGACAAAGAGCAGCTCCAGTGGGCAGGTTTCTCGTCCTCTGCCTTGAGTGACAGCACAGAAGCCACCAGCAAGTGCAGGGCTTTCCCCTAGAAGCTCGTGCATCCTTCCTGTCCCAGCTCCTCCCTGCTAGAGCTGGAGGGGAAGGCCAGGCCACAATCTCCTGATTGGTCCAGGAACATACCTATTCACCCTTCTTCTGAATCTCTGTATTCCTAAATGACTAAGGTGATCTCTGCCCTCAGCTCTGATGTCCCATGAGTTGAGAGCTCCACAAGAAAGCCCTTACTCATCCTTTGTAGCTTCAGCCCTGAGCTTGACACAAAAGGGAGCTCCATCAATGTCAGTTTAACAATGAAAGGATTCTCTTTCAGGCTTCTTCTCTTCTTCCACCCTACTCCCCAACTGGGAACACTGATCAAAGCCTCCCATTTAACCCCAGCCTGGCCCTGCTGCCCTGCGGGCACGTTTCCCCTTCCCATGTGGTGGATCCAATGATCCAGAGAATGGCATGTTTCCTTTTCCTCATTGACCAGTCAGCTCCAAATTACCAGCTCTGCCCCGTTCTGTGGGAGACAAGGGAGAGGCTATGTGCAGACACAGGGCAGACCAGGAAGAGAAGGAACATGAGGAGTGCATGGTCCTGTGTGTCTGCAGGCAGGCAGGGCAAGGACATGCCTCTGATAAGAGATATTCTGGGCCACTGGTCAGCGACACACATCGTAAGGGAGGGGACAGGATGGGAGCATAGGGTCCGTACTCTGAGCCGTAACACGCATTTGGCAAAATAGCTTTTCTTCCAATAGAAGCTAACAACACCAATAACCCTGAATGGCAGTCATCTCAAGAATGTAAATATGCATCCAAGACTGACCTAACCCCTAGCAGTGGCCATGCACAAGTCACATCCCTTCCAAACCTCGCTGTTGTTCTCAGAGAAAAAAGCATTACAATGTGCACCTTGAATGTTAGGAGTGGAATGGATTTAATAAAATAATTAACCATTCTACATCCTGGCAGGAATGGTGGGAAAGTGAAAGTCGCTAAGTCCTGCCAACTCCTTGTGACTCCAATGACTTTAGCCTGCCAGACTCCTCTCTCCATGGACTTCTTCAGACCAGAATACTGGAATAGGTAGCTGTTCCTTCCCTAAGGGATCTTACCAACCTAGGGATTGAACTCAGGTCTCCACATTGCTGGTGGGTTGTTTACCATCAGAACCAGAAGGGAATGTTTGTGGGCTGGTATGATTATAAGTCAGGTTGTATATGTACCCAGCATCTCATGATGGCCTGTTCTGACCTGATCAAGTGGGTTCTATAGATTCCCAAGAGAAGAGGGAATCAAGAGCAATAGGTTTGAGATGGGGTATGATGGTTTCCACCAGGAAAGACCGAAGAGGTGGCAGGTGGTCCCGTCCATGAAGGCAAAGCACGATTTGCCAAGGAGATAGATTTCTGCCCACTGCAATTTTCCATTCTTGGGTAAGAAACCACTGCAGACCTTAGTGTCTGAAGGCAGCATGGAGTTATTATGCCTTCACTTTTCTGGGTAGCTGGGTGGTTCTTCTATGAGCTCCTGCTCTCTCACATACTGTGTTCTGGCAGCTGCTGATCTCTTTCCTTGGACACCGTGTCTCCTCAAATTGGTCAAAGAATGTCACCTGCTTTGTCATATCACCTCCACACCGCCCCCCTCAATCCCAATCCCCTTTCCTCCCAACTCACTCTCCTGATCACAGTCAGTGAATCAATGTGCAGGCTCACTTGGGGTGACTGGCCATGAGCATTAATGGATGAGTGGTCAATTATGTACCCTGGGCACTGGGAGTAACTGAGGCTTCCCACTCGGCTCAGTCATGACCAGACAGCCAACCTGTTCTAGTGTGGGAGGACCAGAGCCTTGATTTGGGCTGGAGGACCCACTCCCAAGCTCAATCAAAAAGCTTCTGGCAGAAGATCAGAGCCCTACTTGTGGGCTTGTCAATTACCTGGTAGTTGTCACTCAGCAGAATTCTCCAGAGCAAGCAGTCATGAAGGAGAGACAGAGGGTGAGAAAGAGAGTTTTAGGGAGCAGCAGACACCTTCTACTACCTAACTTCTGGCATTTGGCATCAATTCTGCCTTACTCTCAGTTGGATTCAAGTCCCTAAGTCCAATTCAGACTCCATAGGATGATGAGACACCTGGAGGTGATGTCACTGGAGGCATCTTGCCAGCATTACCACAGTGATAGCCCATGAGCCCCCAGAGACTAGACTAGTCTACTCTAATGCTGTGGTTGCTGCTGGAGGCAGTCTGCCAGGAGGACAAAGGCTGAGATGTCCACACAGCAGAGCCCCATGTGGGGCAAAATTGTGAGCACAGGTCAGAGGTGGGAATCATGGTTGTGATCCCAGGCCTGGCTGGGATGCAGTACAAGGTGAAAATCAGACTTAAGGCACCTGGATGGGGGCTGGGGGATGGGGAGACTGGCAGGGCCAGAAGGAAGGAGATCCCCACATTCACCACAACTTTGAGCTGCATGAGAAGGAAGCAGAGAGCATGAACTCGGCAGAGTGCTGCCTAGTGAGGAACTGCAATAGTTATACCTGCACTGGCTATTATGTGAACAAAGATGTGCTTTAATGTGTTAAGCACTGATTGTGGGATTTTTATTATGCAGTCTGCATCCCCATAGATACAGAGAGCCAGGAGCTGCACAACAAGAGTCCAATACTACACAGCACCTGCTATCTGACATCCCTCTGTGTCCCCAGGCCACACGAAGGGACTTGCCCTCAGAGCAAGATCCCACACCAACACACAGGCTGACTCAAGCAGTCCAAGGAGCACAGGACCTGTCAGGAATGGTAGAGAGGCTCAGAGGACCTCAGAGTTGGGCAGAGCTGGAGTCTCCTCCTGAAATCAGGAAGCTGGTGACCTGGAACAAGTTCTCAGTCAACACTACCCACAGGGTAAAAAGTACCTGCTGGGGTCTCTTCTGGTGACACTCCTGGATGGTAGTGAAGTAACAGTTGACAATGTGTCTGTCAGCAACCACCTTGGCTGGCCAAACCTCACCCTCTCAGGTGGAATGGACTTTGCTAGGGTCAGGAGATGGGAGAGGAGGGAGTGAGGGAGGTGTGAGAGAGCAAAGGCAGAGAAGAGGGAGCAGTTAGAGCACACATGGCTGAGATTTCCTGGTAAGATTCAGGGTGAAAGTGACGTTTAGGAAACAGAGGGCTAAGGTTTAGGCCTTTGTGCAGCACACTTCTATCGAGATGGGAGTGGGCAGTGCAGGCAGGGTTCCTGAGAAATACTGGCTGCTGTCTGGGGGAACTGCTGTCGAGTCCAGGGTTAGGAATTCCTCATCAGGTTGGGAGGAGGGCTTGGAGCTGCTTGAGTTGAAGTGAGTCATCGACCAGATAGAAGGGCAGTGGATGCCTCAGGATGGACTCAGCATCTGTCTTAGTGACCCCACAGCAGTGCAGAGTCAGCTGCCTCTGCAACTTTGTAGTGAGCACCTAGCATGTGCTGGTTCTGGGTGGATGCTACACATGTAGTATCTCAGTGTAAACAACAGTGACCTCCTCATATAGATGTAGTTCATATCAGAGGTAAACACCTTTCTAGAATCCTTGTCCCACTATGAAACCTGTCTGCCCAGGTGTCCTGCTCTCACCTGGCCTTCTGTGTCCTCAATCTTGGCAGAATTGTACACTGGAAACACCAGTGGCATCAAGTAGGTACACACACCCACCCACCTGACCCCTCTGATGGCTGCATGTCCCCTTGCAGCACTTATTCTCTCCCATCTTCATGTATAAATGGCTCATCCATAACTGAGGGTCCAATTAATGCTAGCTCTTCCTCATCCCTTCTTCTCATAAATGCTTCCACATGGCTTTAAAAGACCTGAGAGGGTTTGTATCAATCACCAACTAGGTATGGACTATTTTTAGATTCCATGTCTTCTTCTCACTCCCTACCAGAGAGCTGACCTGAGTGTTTCCTTCTTCTCCAAATTGAATTGGTGCCACAACTGTCAAGTTGCATCCCTAGTGAGAGCTTAGATTCAAATAGATAGGCGGGAGGATTTCTTCTCTCAGCTAATTTATGATGGTCCCTGTATATTAACAAGAACAGCATCAAGCATTGGTCTTATCAGTAAATATCAGTGCTGCAGGATTTAAAGTGCTACCTCCCTCTCAAGGTGTTAAATGTGAGACATTCTTATTGTAGTTACCCTCGATTAGTGGGCCTCCCTTGTGGCTCAGCTGGTAAAGAATCCACTTGCAGTGTGGGAGACTTGGGTTCAATCCCTGAGTTGGGAAGATCCCCTGGAGAAAAGAATGGCTACCCACTCCAGTATTCTGGCATGGAGAAGTTCATGGACTGTATAGTCCATGGGTTCACAAAGAATCCACACTATTTAGCTACTTTCACTTCACTTGAATAGTGGGAAATATTACCTCAATATGTCATATTAAAGGTTGATATTTTTGTAATATTTCTTTTATCTAACCTACCACAAAGTTATTTATTTTTAATTACGTTTGATATTTTGTCAGTAAGTCTGTCCAACTCTTTGTGATCCCATGAAGTGTAGCCCATTAGGCTCCTTGTCTGTGGTATTTCAGAGGCAAAAATATTGATCTTAGTTGCCATTTCCTTCTCCAGGGCATCTTCCTCACCAAATGTTGACCCCTCATCTCCTGAATTAGCAGGCGGATTCTTCCCCACTGAGATACCAAAGAAGACCATCCATTTGTAAAATACAATAAAAATTACGAAAGAAATGAGAAAACACACATTTCAAATCCAGTTTTTAATTGTTAGTTTCATACAGACAGAACTGCTTTGCCACATTGCTCTAAGGTTTCTGAGCAGTTACTCTCCAACCCTGAACTTAGCTCATCAGGAGCCAGTAACAGGCAGGACCAGACAAAGCAGGTCGGCAGACCACACAGGAGCCACACTACCCAGGACATGGGCTGCTCCCTGGCTGCTTACTTGTAAGGGGGCTGTGAGGTGAAGGGCACAGCACCCCGGTGGATGTGGAGCGCTGCACATGGGTCAGTAGGGGCCCCCATCTTAGCCCCTGATACCCAGTAGCATGAGGAGCTCTGGGAAGGGAAGGACTTCCATTAGGAAAGCACTGTAACCACAGTGAAACATCCAAGGCGCCTAGGCCATCAGCCATGAAACACGGCGTCCTAAGCCCTGGTGCACAGGAGATCCCTCTGTGACCACTTTGGACAACCCTGTGGCTGTGTGGAGACTGTGGCATGGGCAGGCGAGGGGAAGTCAGGTTCAGTTTTAGACGGGCTGTGATGGACAGCCTAGTCAGTGGGGAGGATGGAGAGGAAAGGGAAGGTCCAAAGACTGAGGGGACAGAAGGGCACTGAAGCACTTAGTCTCTTGAAGGCTATGAGCCACCATGGAGACCCAGAGGTAGATGGAGGGCCAGAAGGTAAACCAGGAGAGTGTGGTGTCCACAGATCAAGTGGTTTCGAGGAGGAGGCAAGAAACAGTTGTGTGTGAGGATGCAGAGAGGTCAAAATGAGAGGTGAGAATTGATCACTGTATTCAGCAGTCTAGAGTCCATTTGTGAGGTATCAAGGGAAGTTCCATGCAACAGAGGTATCTGAAGTCTGGAAAAGGGAGGACCAAGTGGAAGAGAGGGCATGGAAATCAGACGGCTCTTGCGTGAGTTTTGCTGTTCAGGCAAACTGAGGAAAAGGCAGCCAGATGGAGGAGATAGTGAGACCTTGAGATATTTATATAGGAGCTGGTACTCTTATTTGTAAAAGGGAACCATGGACCTGGCAAGTGAAAGAAGACAACTACTGCAGCCAAACAGTTGTGTAAGTGAAAAGAGGACAGGATTGCCCTATACTTGCTGCTTTATTTGCCAAGTAATGGGCAAGATTTGAGCAAAGGTGAACTGGCAGATAATGTATTGCCTGAAGAGTCCACTGCACTTCTCTTCCTCTGTAGTAAGCTTAGTCCAGGACAGGTGATTTTAGGTATTTTACCTAGGATACTGCTCCTTGCCAGGCTAGGTGCAATGAGACTCTACAGGTGGATGGGCACCATTAGCGTCCGCCCAACTCCCACAAAAGCTTAGCAAGCTCTGGCAGCAACAAAACCCACCAGGTGTCTCAGACCTCATTGGAGCTCGGAGAAGCCTCCAGAGGAAGCAGAGGAATCAGCATGGTGGAGCTTGCACCTTTGTTTGTGCCACTGGAATGCAGGCTGCAGACCTTCGCGGTCCTGCAGTTGATCTTCTCTTACTTGGCCCTACATAAGGAAAGCTGAGATGGATTTGGGAAGCCATGGGCACCTGCCACTTCAGGTGCACATGGTGCATTGAAGGGGGAAAGATACAGGTCCTAAGGTGGTTGCTGAACCTAGTTTCTGGGGATCACTTGGAATGAGGGACATCTTGTTCACACGGCCTTGGGGGAGTTTTGCCAGCAGGAATTGTCTGACTGTCTGTGTCCACCTCAGCCTAGCCTGGGATGTCGGAGTGTACAGGGGCAGACAGAGATGCAAGTGACCTTGGGCCTGGAGCTAGAAGGAGGGCAGCTGAGAAAAGGCATCCAGACCCTCTGATGCCAAGAACGATAGCTTGTACCTTGTCCCTTATCTTAAGGGCAAAGGGGATCCCCAGGAGAACTCTAGGTAGAGGAGTGACAAGGCCCACTCTGTTTGTGACTAGCTGTAATTTAGGGATCTTCTGTGTTGGGATGTTGGGGGAGACAGATGACAGGGGACCGTTGTTAGGAAATAAGACTTGGATCTGTTTGTGGAAACAAAGTAAATCTCCTATACTGAGAGTGGCTTTCAGGGAAAGAGAGTGCAGTCTTTATTGCAGGGGCCAAGGAAGGAGTCTGGGGAATTAAGGCTCAAAATACCTGAAACCCCTTTGATTACCAGGCATTGGTGTTTAGAAACTGGGTGATGCTGAGATCCTGGGTACATGATCAACTCCTAGAGAATCGTCTGATTGCTTGGTGGTGAGGTAACTTGGAGCCACATCATCAACCTTCTGGTTTCGCCTTGTCTGAAGTCTATGGGCTTTTGCATATTAAATGCTTGTATTTTAAATGATTCTGTGCCTGTGCGATATCCTCCAAGTTGCCTCTTGAGCCGCAGTGTCTGAAATACTTACAATCTGGCTCTTTGAAAAAGATTGCATACCCTGGACTAGAGAGGCAGGCAATAGGTGGAGAGAAGAGGCTCTCTTCCATAGATATTAGGAGATGAATCTACCAGGCAGAATGTACAGGCCTTCAGGATGGTAAGTTTTCCCAGGAGGCCAGTAAACCTTGCACACATAGTGAAGACATGGTTCATGCTTGCCTAGTACAGTTGTTTGGGGAAGGTGAAGATGTGGCCTGAAAGGTCAACAAGGATGTGTTACTGAGAACTCAGGCTCCAGCAACAAATTCTTTCCAGTGGGTTACTTGTTTAATGTGTTTCTTTCCTCTTCTCTCTAATTCACACACTCACGCAGGAAGGTAGTTTAGATCAGTTCAGTCACTCAGTCGTGTCAGACTCAATGCAACTCCATGGACTTCAGCATGCCAGGCCTCCCTGTCCATCACCAACTCCTGAGGTTTACTCAAACTCATGTCCGTTGAGTTGGTGATGCCATTCAACCATCGAATCCTCTGTTGCCACCTTCTACTTCTGCCTTCAGTCTTTCCAGCATCAGGGTCTTTAGAAATGAGTCAGTTCTTTGCATCAGGTGGCCAAAGTATTGGAGTTTCAACTTCAACATCAGTCCTTGCAAAGGATATTCAGGATTGATTTCCTTTAGGATGGACTGGTTGGATCTCCTTGCAGTCCAAGGGACTCTCAAGAGTCTTCTCCAAAACCACAGTTCAAAAGCATCAATTCTTCAGTGCTCAACTTTCTTTATAGTCCAACTCTCACATCCATACATGACTGCTGGAAAAACCATAGCCTTGACTAGATGGACCTTCGTTGGCAAAGTAGTATCTCTGCTTTTTAGTATGTTTTCTATCTTGGTCTTATCTTTCCTCGCAAAGAGTTAGAGTTCTTTTAATTTGATGGCTGTAGTCACCATCTACAGTGATTTTGGAGCCCCCAGAAATAAAGTCAGTCACTCTTTCCACTGTTTACCCATATATTTGCCATGAAGTGATGGGACCAGATGCTATTTACTTAGGTTTCTGAATGTTGAGCTTTAAGTCAACTTTTTCACTTGCCTCTTGCGCTTTCTTCAAGAGGCTCTTAAGTTCTTCACTTTCTGCCATCAGGGTGGTGTCATCTGCATATCTGAGATTATGAAGGAGTGATGGAGATGTGAGAGTGAGGGAGATGTTTAGATGGGGGAGTTTCTGATCAAGTAGAAATGCTCACAGTTTTAAATTCTTTTTTCAGACTGAAAAACAAATGCATGCTATTTTAACACATGGAAGGAAAATGTGTGTTCTAAAAGTCATATAGACTTTCCCCAAATCCTACCCTACAATGACCCACTATTAACAACTGGTTTTATTCTCTCAACCTGGAAGGAAGATGGACAGGAAGGTAAGGTCCTTTCAAATAGCTGGTGTTGTTCTCATCTGCATCTCCATCTCCTAGAAGAGTTAGTGTTGATAAATGTTTGTTGAATGAATGAATTTGGGAGCTTGATATGGACATAATAGTAGAATTGAAACCACCACTTATCCTACTAGCTTTCTGTATGAGGTTAGCTAACCTGAATACCCTTTCTGGGTCTCGGTAAAGTGAGATTTTACATCCTTCCTTTGTGGTGTTATGAGGGGAAGGCAGGCGTTTCCTTTCTTAGGGACTGCAAATATACCCAAGCTTGGATTTTGCCTGCTGACAGTCGTCAAAGGAGACGCCAGAGTGAGGGAGATGATTAGATGTGGGTGTTCTTTCAGATCATGTAGAAGTGCCCACAGTTTCAAATTCTTTTTTCTGACTGAAAAACAAATACGTTATTTTAACACATTGAAACAAAATGTGTTCTGAAAGTCAAAGATTTCCTCCAAATCCTACCCCACAATGAACCACTGTTAAAAACTGGCTTTATTCTCTCCACCTGGATGGGAGTTCTAGTTTCATGGGTACAGAGGTTCAGTCGGAAGATGAAAAGATTTCTGAGATGAAGGCT
>JAGTXW010001451.1:408943-420596 GCA_020226075.1 Hydropotes inermis
GAAGCACTTCAGACCTTAGTGTCTGAGGGCAGCAAGGAGTTATTATGGCCTCGCTTTTATGGGTGGTTCAGTGGTTCTTCTATGAGTTTCTCCTCTCTCACATATCGTGTCTTGGGACTTGCTGATTTCTTTCCTTGGACACCTTATCTCCTCAATTTGGTAAATCAAGTTCACCTCATGTGTCAAGTAAGCTCCGCACTACCCTGTCAGTCCCGATCTCCTGCTCTCCAAACTAACTGTCCTGATCACAGTCAGTTACTCCTGTTGTGGGCTAACTTGGGGTAGAAAGACTGTGAGCATTAATGGATGAGTAACCAACTATATGCCTTGGGGGCTGAGAGCAACTGAGGCTTCCTACTCAGTTCATTCATGAGGAACCAGCTGACCTGTTCTAGTGTAGGGGGACAAGAGCGTTGATTTGGGCTGGAGGACCCACTCTCAAGCTCACTCACAAAGCTTCTGGCAGAAGGCTCCAGAGCCCTGCTTGTGGGCTTGTCAATTACCTGGTAGTTGCCACTCATCAGACTTCTCCAGAGCAGGCCAGTCATGAAGGAGAGTGAGAGAGACAGAGAATGAGATGGAGAGAACAATCCATACACCTCTCCTACTTAACCTCTGAGTCACTTGGCGTCAATTCTACCTTATTCTCTCAGTTGGATGCAAGTCCCTAAGTGCAAGCCACACTCAATAGGAGGATGTGACACCTGGAGGTGATTTCCCTGGAGACATCTTGTCGGCATTACCACAGCAACAGCCCATGAGCCCTCAGAAATTAAACTAGGCAACTTCAATGCTGTGGATGCTGCAGGAGTCAGTCTGCCTGGAGGACACAGCCTGAGATGCCCACACATCAGGGTCCCAGGTAGGGCAAGGCGTGAGCCCAGATCAGAAGTGGCAATCGTTGTGAGCCCAGGACTACCTGGGATGTGGTAGAAGGTGATCATCAGACTGAGGGCACCTGGATGGGGATGAAGGATGGGCAAAGACTAACTGGGCCAGAGGGAAAGAGATCTCCCACATCACTACAAACTTGGAGCCATACAAGGATGGAGCAGAGAGCCTGATCTCAGGGTGTTGTGCCTACAGAGGTACTCAAATAGTTATACCTGCACTGCACTTCGTGTAAACAAAAATGTTCTTTTATGTTTTAAGCACAGATACCTGGAAGTTTGTTAAAGAGTCAACCTCCCCAAGGATACAGAGAGCCAGGAGCTTCAAGGGTCCAATACTACACAGCACCTGATACCTGATACCCTCTCAGTGACCTCAGCCTTCCTGAGGAGCCTTGTCTTGTTGGAAGATCTCCCATCAACACACAGGCTGACTCAGACAGCCTGAGGAACACAGGTATTGTCAGCTGTTGTAGAGAGGTGCAGAGGCTCTTAGGGTTGGGAAGAGCTGGAGTCTCCTCCTGAAATCAGGCTGCCTTTTGACCTAAAGCAAGTTCTCAGCCAACTTTAACCACAGGGGACAAAGGGCACACTGGTGCCCAACCTGGTGACACTGTTGGAAGGTGACAAGTAGGACAAAGGATGAGCAGCACAGGTCTCTAGCAGCCATGTGGCCCAACACAGCCTCACCATCTCAGGAGGACTGGGCTTTGTTAGGCATCAAGACGAGGCAGAGGTGGGAGCATGGGAGATGCTGATGGAGCAAAGGCAGAGAGGAAGGAAAGGGCAGAGCACATGTAGATGAGACTTCCTGGTGAGGGTCAGGATCAAGGTGAGGTTTAGGGAACAGGAGGCTGAGGTTTAGGCCTTTGTGCAGCAAAGTTCTATTGAGATAGAGGGGGATCAGGGCAGACGGGGTCCCTGAGGATGCCTGGCCTTCTCTCTGGGTGAACTTATCCAGTCCAGGTGTCAGGAATTTATTCCCTGGGTAGGTAGGAGGCCTTGGAGGTGCTTGAGCTGGAGCGGGTCATGGACCAGATGGAGGGGCAGTGGATGCCTCAGGCTGGACTGAATATCTGTCTTAGTGACCCCACAGCAAGGCAGAGTCAGCTACCTGAGCCACTATCTAAGAACCTGCTACTTGCTGGGCTCTGGGTGGAGGCTACACACACAGTATCTCAATGTAACTGACAGTGACCTCCTCATACAGATGAGGTTCATATCTAGAATCCTGGTCCCAGTGTGAAAGCTGCCTGTCTAAGCGTCCTGTTCTCACCTTGCCTACTGTGGCCTCAAACTTGGGAGAACTGTTCTTTGAAAACAGCAGTGGCACCAGCTGTAGCCACGGACTCCCAACACCGTCTGCACTGTGTGCCCGCACAACTCTCTTTCCCTCCTGTCTTCACCTATAACAGCTTCATCCATAAATGAGGGTACAACCAATGCCAGCTCTTCCTTATTCTTTGTTTGTAAATGACTGGGAATGGATTTAAAAGACCTGAGAAGGTTTGTGTAAATCATAAACTTAGTTTGGACTTTTCTTAGATTTATGTCTTCCCCTCACTCTCTGTCAGAGAGCTAACCTGAGTGTTTCCTTCTTCAAGTTGAACAGGTGCCACATAAGTCATGTTATATCCCCAGTGAGAGAATGAATAGAAATGGATGGAAAGGAAAATTCCTTTTCTCAGCTATTTTAAAGGGAGCCCTGAATAGAACAAGACATCAAACCCTGGTCTTATCAGTAAATATCAGTGATGAAGGATCAAAAGGGCCACCTCCCTGAAATAGTGTTAAATGTCTGATGATCTTGTTGGAGTTGCCCAAGATTAGTGGGCATATCACCTCATTATGTTGTGGTACAGGTCCAGATTTTTGTATTATTTCCTTTTTCTAACCAACCATGGACTTTTCTTTGTTGTTGTTTAGTCACTAAGTCATGTCCAACTCTTTGCAATCCCATGAAGTGTAGCCCACCAGACTCCTCTGTCCATGGGATTCCCCAGGCCAAAATACTGAACTCGGTTGCCATTTTCTTCTCCAGGGAATATTCCTCACCAAGGGATCAATCTCATGTCTTCTGCATTGGCAAGCGAATCTTTACCACTGAACCATCAGGAAGCCCACCTATTTGTAAAATACAATATAAATACCTGGAAATGAAGAAAACAAAGACAACGAGTTCAATCCAATTTTAAATTATTAGTTTAATTACACCTAGAAAGACTCTGCCATGCTTTAAGGTTTCTGAGCAGTTACTCTCCAACTCTGTATTTACATTGTCAGAAACCAGTAACAGGCAGCTGGAGGACACAGGCAGGTCCTCAGACCACACAGCAGCAGCACTGCCCCAGGATGTATGCTGCTGCCTGGATGTTGGCCTGTAAGAGGGTTGTGAGTTGAGGGGCACAGAACCCCCATGGACTGCTGAGTGCTGAACACTAGGGGTTACTAGGGGCTATCATCTTAGCCCCTGATACCTGGTAGGATGAGGGGCTCTGGGAAGGGAAGGGCTTATCTGAAGTTATGAAAATTAAATTAGCTGGAAAGTGGTCAGTGCGGGATTGGCCTCAGCTCTCATCAGGGCTCTTCCAATCTGCCTTGAGGGAGAACCTTAGGAAATGACTCTCAGATGCACCTTCAAGAAAAGAGGGGTGGTCCGAGCTGCAGAGCTGCCTGCTCAGGGGCAACTGATCCTAAGACAGATCCAGGTGGGATGTCAGCCTTGGCCACTTTAGCCCAATTCAGGACCACTCTGATGGGCCATTTTGGTTCAACTTCTTCCTCTGCGCAATTCCATTCTGTTCCCTCCTTTTAAAGCTTTTCACAGAGAGGAAATGCAATGAATGAAGTCATGTTCATCATGATGAGGAAATAGAAATCAAGACCAGAACCTAATATCACTTTACCTGCTATCAATAAGATGTCTGACCATACCAAGAGCCAGAGTGAAGTGAAGTGAAGTTGCTCAGTCGTGTCTGACTCTTTGAGACACTATGAACTGTAGCCTACAAGGCTCCTCTGTCCATGGAATTTTCCAGGCAAGAGTACTGGAGTGGGTTGCCATTTCCTTCTCCAGGGAATATTCCTGACCCAGGGATCAAACCCAGGTCTCCCACATTGCAGGCAGATGCTTTACTGTCTGAGCCACCAGGGAAGCCCAAGGAAGGGCCAGAGAGGATACTGCAAATATTCTGGGAAAAGTATAAATTGGTGTTACAGCCTGGTACTACTGACAAAGCCTGGTACTACTGTTCTCTAGCTTATGCAAGCACCTACAATCCCTTGGGTTTTTGAGTCTGTGGGATGAATAAGGGCACAGGGACAGGGACCGGTGAGAATACTGTCATCAGAATCCATCAGAGTGACTGACTGTTGGGGTGGAAATCAAATTTCCAATGCAAGAGATATTTAAATCATCTGAAGAGTAGAGTATGAACTTAGATGATATGATATTCAAATAGCTTATAAACATTTTCAAATATATTCAAACCCCATTAGGAAAGCAGTGTGCCACAGTGAATTTTCCAAGGCATGTAGGCGATCACCATGAAAGACAGAGTCCTAAGCACTGGATAACCCAGATATTCCCTGTGTGACCACTTTGGAAAGCTCTGTGGCTATGTGGAGACTAACATGGGCAGGAGAGGGGAAGTCAAGTTCAGTGTTAGACGGGCTGTGATGGAGGTGCCAAGCAGGCTGTGAAGGAGGTTGTCAAGTACCCACATACATAGTCAAGTCTGGAACCCAAGAGGAGGTCAGGCTGGAGATGCAGTTTGGAAGTGTTCATTCTGTAGACAGACTCCAAGGCTATGAGCCTGGAAAAGGTCTTTGTGGGAGAGAAGGCAGAGAGAATAGGGAGGGCTCAGGTATTGAGGGGACAGGAGGGCCCTCAAACACTTATCCTGGTGAAGGATAAGAGCCACCGTGGAGACCCAGGGGCAGCCAGAGGGGCAGGAGGGATACCAGGAGAGTGTAGTGTCCACAGGTGATGTGGTTTCAATGACGAGGGAGGGGCAATTGTGTTTGAGGCTGTGGAGAGGTCAAGATGAGAGCTGAGAATTGACCATGGATTCAGCAGCATGGAGGTCACTGGTCAACTTGTCAAGGGCAGTTCTATGAAACAGTGGCATCTGAAGTCTGGAAGAGGGAGGACAGAATGGGAGGGGAGGATATGGAAATCAGATGGCTCTTCCATGAGTTTTGCTGTCCAGGCAAACTAAGGTACAGGGAAGGAGATGCAGGAGGTGGCGAGACAGAGAGATATTTAAATGGGAGCTGGTACTGCATATTTCTCCTTTCTCCTGGGTCCTGATGCACACAAGGTTTTGTTTGTGCCCTGCAAGAGTCTGTTTCCCAGTCCTATGTAAGTTCTGCTGGCTCTATGGTGGGTTAATGGTGACTTTCTCCAAGAGGGTGTATGCCAAACCCTTAGATAAAGAGACAGAGCCAAAACAAAAACACCCAATTGTGGATGTGTCTGGTGATGGAAGTAAAGTCTGATGCTGTAAGAGCAATATTTCATAGGAACTTGGAATGTTAGGTCCATGAATCAAGGCAAATTGGAAGTGGTCAAACAGGAGATGGCAAGAGTGAACATTGACATTTTAGGAATCAGTGAACTAAAATAGACTGGAATGGGTGAATTTAACTCAGATGACCATTATATCTACTGCTGTGGGCAAGAATCCCTTAGAAGAAATGAAGTAGCCATCATAGTCAACAAAAGAGTCCAAAATGCAGAACTTAGATGCAATCTCAAAAGTGACAGAATGATCTCTGTTCATTTCCAAGACAAAGCATTCATTTGACAGTAATCCAAGTCTATGCCCCAACCAGTAATGCTGAAGAAGCTGAAGTTGAATGGTTCTATGAAGACCTACAAGACCTTCTAGTACTAACACCCCAAAAAGATGTCCTTTTCATTATAGGGGACTAGACTGCAAAAGTAAGAAGTCAAGAAACACCAGGAGTAACAGGCAAATTTGGCCTTGGAGTACAGAATGAAGCAGGGCAAAGGCTAATACAGTTTTGCCAAGACAATGCAGTGGTCACAGCAAACATCCTCTTCCAACAACACAAGAGAAGACTCTACACATGGACATCACCGGATGGACAATACTGATATCAGATTGATTATATTCTTTGCAGCCAAAGATAGAGAAGCTCTACAGTCAGCAAAAACAAGACTGGGAGCTATCTGGGGCTCAGATCATGAACTCCTTATTGCCAAATTCAGCCTCAAGTTGAAGAAAGTAGGGGAAACCACTAGACCATTCAGGTATGACCTAAATCAAATCCCTTACAATTATACAGTGGAAGTGACAAATAGATTCAAGGGATTAGATCTGATTGACAGAGTGCCTGAAGAGCTATGGACAGAGGTTTGGGACATTGTACAGGAGGTGGTGATCCTGTACATCCACCCCCAAGAAAAGAAATGCAAAAAAGCCAAATGGTTGTCTGAGGTCTTAAAAATAGCTGTGAAAAGAAGAGAAATGAAAGGAGAATAGGCACAGGAGAAAAGGAAAGATATACCCATCTGAATGCAGAGTTCCAAAGAATAGCAAGGAGAGATAAAAGCCTTCCCTGAGTGATCAATACAAAGAAATAGGTTAAAACAATAGAATGGGAAAGACAAGAGGTCTCTTAAAGAAAATTAGAGATCCCAAGGGAACATTTCATGCAAAGATGGGCACAATAAAGGACAGAAACGGTAGGGACCTAATAGAAGCAGAGATATTAAGAAGAGATGGCAAGAATACACAAAAGAATTATACAAAAAAGATTTTCATGATCCAGATAATGACGATGATGCAATCACTCACCAAGAGCCAGACATCCTGGAATGTGAAGTCAAGTAGGCCTTAGGAAGCATCACTATGAACAAAGATAGTGGAAGTGAAGGTGATGGAGTTCCAGTTGAGCTATTTCAAATTCTAAAAGATGATGCTGTGAAAGTGCTGCACTCAATATGTCAACAAATTTGGAAAACTGAGCAGTGGCCACAGGACTGGAAAAGGTCAGTTTTCTTTCCAATCCCAAAGAAAGGCAATGCCAAAATATGCTCAAAGTACTGCACAACTGCACTGATCTCACACACTTTCAAAGTAATGCCCAAATTTTCCAAGCCAGATTTCAACAGTATGTGAACTGTGAACTTCCAGATTTTCAAGTTTGGCTTTAGAGAAGGCAGAGGAACCAAAGATCAAATTGCTGACATCTGTTTGATCATCAAAAAAGGAAGAGAGTTCCAGAAAAAAACCTACTTCTGCTTTATTGACTATGCCAAAGCCTTTGACTGTGTGGATCACAACAAACTGGAAAATTCTCCAAGAGATGGGAATACCAGACCTCCTGACCTGCCTTTTGAGAAATCTGTATGCAGGTCAAGAAGCAACAATTAGAATTGTACATGGAACAACAGACTGCTTTCAAATTGGGAAAGGAGTACATCAAGGTGGTATATTATTTAACTTATATGCAGAGTACATCATGAGAAATGCTGGAGTGGATGAAGCACAAGCTGGAATCAAGATTGCTGGGAGAAATATCAGTAACCTCAGATATGCAGATGACACCACCCTTATGGCAGAAAGCAAAGAAAAACTAAAGAGCCTCTTGGTGAAAGTGAAAGAGGAGAGTTAAAAAGTTGGCTTAAAACTCGACATTCAGAAAACTAAGATCATGGCATCTGGTCCCATCACTTCATGGTAAATAGATGGGGAAACAGTGGCAAACTTTATTTTTTTGGGCTCCAAAATCACTGCAGATGGAAACTGCAGCCATGAAATTAAAAGACACTTGCTCCTTGGAAGAAAATCTATGACCAACCTAGACAGCATATTAAAAAGCAGAAATTACTTTGCCAAAAGAAGTCCATCTAGTCAAAGCTTTGGTTTTCCCAGTAGCCATGTATGGATGTGAGAGTTGGACTATAAAGAAAGCTGAGCACTGAAAAATTGATGCTTTTGAACTGTGGTGTTGGAGAAGACTCTCAAGAGTCCTTTAGACAGCAAAGAGATCCAACCAGTCCATCCTAAAGGAGATCAGTTCTGGGTGTTCATTGGAAGGACTTATGCTGAAGCTGAAATTCCAATACTTTGGCCACCTGATGTGAAGAGCTGACTCATTGGAAAAGACCCTGATGTTGGAAAGATTGAAGGAGGGAGAAGAAGAAGATAGAGGATGAGATGTTTGGATGGCATCATCAACTCAATGCACATGAGTTTCAGTAGGCTCTGGGAGTTGGTGATGGACAGGAAAGTGTGGCGTTTTACAGTCCATGGGGTCGCAAAGTGTCAGACACGACTGAGCACCTGAACTGAACTGAACTGCATATCTATAAAAGGGAACCATGAATTTGACAGGTGAAAGAAGATAATTACTGCAACTAAGTAATACAGTAGGTGAAAAGAGGGCAGGATTGCCCTTTACTTGCTCCTTCACTTGCCAAGTAATGGGCAAGATTTGAGCAAAGGTAATCTGGCAGATGATGTGTTGCCTGAAAAATCCACTGAACTTCTCTTGCTCTGTAACAAGTCTACTCCAAGCCAGGTGATTTTAAAGATTTTACCTAAGATACTGCTGGTGGCCAGGTTGGTGCAATGAGACCCTGGGGCTGGATGGACACTCACCACCAGCTCTCACAAATGCTTAGCCACCTCTGTCAGCAACAAAAACTGGCAGGTGTCTCAGACCACAGCCGAGTTCAGAAAAGTCTCCCGAGCAAGCAGAGGAATCAACATAGTTGAGTTTGCACCTTTGTTTGTGCCACTGGAATGCAGGCTGCAGACTTTAGCAGTCCTGAAGTGGATCTTCAGTTTCTTGGCCCTGTGTAAGGAAAGCTGAGATGGGACTGGGAGGCCATGGGCACCTGCCACTTCAGGTGCACATGGTGCATTGATGGGGAAAGATACAGGTCCCAAGGCTGAACCTAGTGTCTGGGGGTCACCTGGGATGAGGGACATCTTGCTCACATGGCCTTGGGGATGTTTTGCCATCAGGAGTGTCTCTGACTGTCCATGCCCACCTCACCCAGCCTAGGACCTGGGAGTGTCTGGAGGAGGACAGAGAGTCAACTAACCCTGGGCCTGGGGCTAGAAAGAGGGAAGCTGAGAAAAGGCATCCAGACCCTCTGATGCCAGGAACAGATGCTTGTCCCTTATCCCAAGGCAAAGGGGATCCCCAAGATGGCCTTAGGAACAGGAGTGACATGGTCCAATCTGTGGGAAACAAGCTGTAATTTAGGGAACTTCTGTGTTGGGGTGTTGGGGGAGAGAGATGACAGAGAGAAGTTGTTACCAAATCAAATTTGTTCCTGCTGTGGGAACACAGTAAAGCCCCTCTACTGACACTGGGTTGTGGTGAAAGAAAGTGCAGGTTTTTCTACAGGGTCCAAGCAAGGAGTCCAGAGAGTTAAGGCTCAAAATGCCTGAAAACCCCTTTGATTACCAGGGAATGGTGTCTAGAGACTGCGTGAGGTAGAGATTCTGGGTGCATGATCAGCTCCTAGAGAACGGTCTGATTGCTGGGTGGTGAGGTAACTTGGAGTCACCATCATCAACTTTCTGGTTTTCCCTGGTCTGAGGTCTATGGGCTGGTGAGCAACTTCCTCCACCTGCTGGGGGGGGTCAATATCTGCAAAACCATTCAAATATGAGTCTCAATATTATCTATGGCTTTTGGGAACAAGCTAACACTCTTCAAAATTTTGGAATGATTAAACTGTTATTTATTTTCTTGCTTGACTGTTTTCTTTTCTCTTTGTCTTTATGATTTCTCTGAATAATATTATTTTTGAAATTTAGCAAAGGCTTAGGAGGATGAAGATTTTCTACAAATAAGAGGCAGACAGAGGACATGAGGGATATTTTCCAGGAAGGCTGCATAGGTCCTGCTTGATTACAAGGTTACAATCTATAATAAGGATCACTACATAGAACTCATGGATGAAAATCAGCCCCCTGGTTTTTTTTTTGTTTGTTTGTTTGTTTTTTGTATTTACAGCCCGTGAGCGAAGAATGGCTTTTACATTTTATTTATTTAATTTATTTTTTATAGTTCAATATTTGTTTTTTTCCCAATTATTTTCATTAGTTGCAGGCTAATTACTTTACAATATTGTAGTGGTTTTTGCCATACATTGACATGAATCAGCCATGGATTTACATGTGTTCCTCATTCTGAAGCCCCTCCCACCTCCCTCCCCATCACATCCCTGTGGGTCATCCCAGTGCACCAGCCCCAAGCACTTGTCTCATGCATCCAACCTGGACTGACGATCTGTTTCACACTTGATAATATACATGTTTCAATGCGGTTCTCTCAGATCATCCCACCCTCGTCTTCTCCCATAGTCCAAAACTCTGTTCTATACATCTGTGTCTCTTTTTCTGTCTTGCATATAAGGTTATCATTACCATCTTTCTCAAATAGCCAAAGCAATCTTGAGAAAGAAGAATGGAACTGGAGGAATCAACCTGCCTGACTTCAGACTCTACTACAAAGCCACAGTAATCAAGACAGTATGGTACTGGCACAAAAACAGAAATATAGACCAATGGAACAAAATAGAAAGCCCAGAGATAAATCCACAAACCTATGGACACCTTATCTTCAACAAAGGAGGCAAGAATATACAATGGAGAAAAGACAGCCTCTTTAACAAGTGGTGCTGGGAAAATTGGTCACCCACTTGTAAAAGAATTAAACTAGAACACTTTCTAACACTATTCACAAAAATAAACTCAAAATGGATTAAAGATCTACATGTAAGACCAGAAACTATAAAACTCCTAGAGGAGAACATAGGCAAGACACTCTGTGACATAAATCAGAGCAAGATCCTCTATGACCCACGTCCCAGAATATTGGAAATAAAAGCAAATATAAACAAATGGGACCTAATGAAACTTAAAAGCTTTTGCACAACAAAGGAAACTATAAGCAAGGTGAAAAGACAGCCTTCAGAATGGGAGAAAATAATAACAAATGAAGAAACAAAGGATTAATCTCAAAAATATACAAGCAACTCCTGCAGCTCAATTCCAGAAAAACAAATGACACAATGAAAAAATGGGCCAAAGATCTAAACAGACATTTCTCCAGAGAAGACATACAAATGGCTAACAAACACATGAAAAGATGCTCAACATCACTCATTATCAGAGAAATGCAAATCAAAACCACAATGAGGTACCATTACATGCCAGTCAGGATGGCTGCTATCCAAAAGTCTACAAACAATAAATGCTGGAGAGGGTGTGGAGAAAAGGGAACCCTCCTACACTGTTGGTGGGAATGCAAACTTGTACAGCCACTATGGAGAACAGTGTGGAGATTTCTTTAAAAACTGGAAATAGAACTGCCACATGATCCAGCAATCCCACTCCTGGACATACACACTGAGGAAACCAGATCTGAAAGAGACACGTGTAGCCCAGTGTTCATCGCAGCACTGTTTATAATAGCCAGGACATGGAAGCAACCTAGATGCCCATCAGCAAATGAATGGATAAGAAAGCCATGGTACACATTAATAAATTGAAAGATAAAAACTATATGATTATCTCAATAGATGCAGAAAAAGCCTTTGACAAAATTCAACATGCATTTATGATCAAAACTCTCCAGAAAGCAGGAATAGAAGGAACATACCTCAACATAATAAAAGCTATATATGACAAACCCACAGCAAGCATTACCCTCAATGGTGAAAAATTGAAAGCATTTCCCCTAAAATCAGGAACAAGACAAGGGTGCCC
>JAGTXW010001453.1:144196-155484 GCA_020226075.1 Hydropotes inermis
GGGCTGACTTGAATTAGCACAATCAAACCAAGATTACCCAGGACACTAGCTAAATAGATTACTAGAAATACACCAAAGAGAGTGGCCTGAAGTTCTGGATTATCTGTGAGTCCCAAGAGGATAAACTCAGACACCACAGAATAATTGCCTTTTGCCATAGTAGAGATTTAATTTTTTTTTCTAACAATAAAACCCCCTGGAGCACACAGTCTGAGTATTCTTGTCTCCCTTAGAGATAATCAAGCAGATGCTGGGAACTGATTTTCATCCACGCTGATCTTATGTTGGACACATTCAAAGGTGACTCTCCATGCAAATTCTGGTTTCAGAATGAAGTGATTTGTTCTCTGCAGAATTTCTGAAGTATGAAGTTCTGTGGGGTTTGGAAAGATAGAAAGATGGCATTTTATTTAAAATCTAACATAATTTAATAATTTCTTATCTATTTTTAGTAAAAGAAAATAAAGACAGAGCTATTTGAGCACAGATATGTTTTTTTAATTATTGAAATACTTTAAACAAATATGTTGATTCTTTGAAAATTGTTAATTAACAGAAAACAATAAATTAAAAAAATAATTTCAGAAGGGGTAGTATGAAAGGTAGTTTTAAATTCTGACCATCTCAATATCAACTCTTCAGGACAATTTATCAAGTGTCCCCTAACATCTAAATGCAAAACAGGAGAAGAAAAAAATCAAGATAATTTTGTAGAACTAAAAACCGGTTTCTGGCTTGTTAAAAGAAACAATTAGATTTTTAAAATTTTTCTACTACTTCATCTCAGATCATCTTTCCATCAACCCTATCAACTGGTGATAAGCTATCATCTTCATTTTCAGATACAGAAACTGAAAGTGAGAGCTTAAACCCTCTTCCTGTTTCATGATTAGTGTGGGGTGAAGCAAAATAGCTCGTGAACTAGTTCTGGACTCCCTGACCTCAATTCATAGTTAATAGAAATGAACTCTTTTCATAGAGGCAAGAATTTCCCCATTAATCAGAAAATTTTGGAAAGGCAATATCTAAGTCTGTCCACCTTAAGTGCTTGAAATAGCACCTTTCATGCAGTATGTGCTAAGTGAGTAAATTTTAGCTCTTAAAATGGGCTTCCCACGCAGCAGCGCAGTAGCAAAGAATCCTCTGCCAATGCAGGAGATGTGGGAGACAAGGGTTCGATCCGTGGGTTGGAAGATCCCCTGGAAGAGGAAATGGCAACTCACTCCAGTATCTTACCTGGAACACCCCATGGACAGAGGAGCCTGGCTGGCTAAAGTCCATGAGTCAGATGCGACTGAGCACACACACATGGTTTTTCATTTCATTAGTATTAATAGTATTCAGATTTAGGCTTATTCTCGAAAGAAGTGACTCTGCAATCCCATCATATCAATGACTGTAGGTTATTCTTTTTGCAATATTTTAAAGTGAGGTCTTTTTTCATTGCCTCATTGACTTGTGCTCTCAGATCATTACCTTTCCTGGCTCTTAATTTTTCTGGTACTTATATTTCTCTGATATGTTGGTGTCTGTGTAACTCTTGCTCTGATGTTACCAAACTCATCAATATCTTCAGTCATTTTAGTTTCCTCTCTTTAAACTGAAACTTGGATCATCCTTGAACATGTATTTCTCTCCAAGTTTCCAAAGGCTGTTCCATTTGAAACTATCCACATATGTTCAATCTGGCAGGTGAAATAAGGCATTGTTCATGTTGGAACACTCTTTGCTGTTTTTTGCTATGTCTTGCATTCAGGTACACTTCCCTGATGCTTAGAGGGTTATCCCCATATTCACTGTCAACACATATGCATCCAGATCACTCCCTCTTATTCACTGAAGGCTCTGGTATTGATGCCATCATGTTTATCTTCCACAAATTTGCCATCAACGTCATGAAAACCACTTATGTCATACCTTGGCTTCTTAGATCCTTGATCTTGGATTCAGCGACCCCACTGCTATTCCACTTGAGCATCCTACTCCCGTGATTCCATTTTGAAGCTTATTTTATGTGACAATTGATAATAGTAGCTTTTCAAAATCAAAAACTTCTCTTATGACCACAACTTTCTGAACTTTCCTTTCACATCAATTATGACACTACAACTTTGTATGTATCCATTCAATCACTTTAACCCTAAGTATATTTTACCTACTGTTGGTTTCTTTATTCAATGCTCACCCTAAACAGCTTAGACTCTGTGATCAATCGCCACCATAGCTATTCAAAACATACAAATTTCTATTTCTAACATATAAACTTATATTTTGGTTCCCAAGCTGTTTTGTTCATCTCATATGTTCATCCTCTACTAATTTATTTGATCTTCCCCATCAGTTTAAAAACAAGATACATGCTGAAATCATTACTAATGACTGGTGACTTCTTTTCCTTGTCCTCTATCCATTGACCCCTCTCCTCTTCATTCTTTCAGTACTAAACATCCTGGAAAGTCATTTGCTTCATCTTTAGCATTTATATAGCAATTTGTATTCTCAAATTGTTCTCACCATAATTGTAATACAATTACTAATTCCAAGTTCACCAACAATCTCCTTCTTCCCTTAGGCAATGGAAATTTCTTTTATGTTGTCTCTGTGGCCCCAGATATTACTGACATTAGTTTTCATGAAAACTATTGTTGTGTTTTGGTTTGGTTTGGTTTGCAAATCATAAGAATCCCATCTTTCTGTCCACTTTTGCTCTTTTTGGTGGCTCCACTCTCTGTGTTTATGTTTTAATTAAAGCATTACTTTACGTTTCATTCCTAAGCCATCCTGTGTCATTTTTTGCACACTCTTTTGGAGCTCTCATCAAATGTTCTGGGGATGGTAGTCACTTTTGTGTTGCAAAAGTCTAAATTTCTAGTCTAGATTTTGCCTCTGATCTCCAGGTATATATTCAATACATTCCCAGACAACTTCATTTAGGTATTTCCAAAATACCTAAATACAGCATGCTCAAAAGAGAATTCAGCAATTCAAAATCCATCTTATATTTTTCATCTGCTTTTAAGCATGCATTTTATAACTTAGTGAGTGGTGTCATCTTCCAGCCAGTTATTCAGGCACAAAGCCAAGAAAATGTATTTCATATATCTTTCTAAACTCCAGATAAAAATTAGATACTGAACACACTAATTATTTAATGTATTTTTTTCAAACCTGTTTACTTGTAATTGAGGCCTCTATCACGACTTACCGTATTATTGTCCAAACATTTATCTTATCCATCCTTTCTCTGTTCATTGTGACTAGCGTGTACTTTGTAACATGCAAATCATAGCTTACTATTTCCTATTGACATAGGATAGAGTACAAAAGGTTGGCTAACTTAACCTTTGATAAGGAACCCCTTCTTTCCACACTGGTCTCACTTCTGTGATATTTTTCACGTAATTCCCAGGCTTCAGCCATCATGATACTATCAGTTTCTCACATGTGACCATAAATTTTGTACATACTTGAAGCAGAAACTGTTCCTTCTGTCTTTACAGTCTAGTTGGCTTTATCTTTCTGTGTATCCATCAGATCTCAGGTAAGATTTCACTTCTTGCTAGAGGTGTTTCATTACTTCTCAAGGGTAATGTCTAACAATTCATTCACCTATTAATTACTTTGTAAAATAATCTAACTATCAAATTTTTGAAAAAACAGATGGTTATTTTTCCATCTCCCCCAAACCTTGTAGGAGCTAGCACTGTTTAGAAACTCCAAATATACTAGTAGAATAATGGAACAAATAAATACAAGCTTTGTGTTACCCTAAACCCTTTTCTACTTCTTCAGTTACCTTGATTTTTCTTCACTGCCTGTTGCCTTTGAGCAACTCACAATGAAACCAAAAAGGCGTACAGTATACCTTGTGGCAAACTCTGTGAATGTCAACAAAATTTAACATTACTTAGCTGTAGTGAGTATATTTTGTATTATTTGTTGGCCCCTCCAGAATGTGCTCCCTGTGTTGCATAATTTTAAGCAATTTCTGAACAAAACAATGTAATGATGTCTCAAAAGCATAAACAATCATTATGGTTAATCTTTTGGGACTCAGTTTGCTTAATAGACAGGGACTGATGACTTGAAATTTCTGATCATTGTGCTGAATCTAAGTAAAATAAAGCATTAATAATTACCAGCAAAGATTATTTTAACATGTGGGAAAATAACTCAGAAATGTTTAACTGCTTACTTTTTATACTTTAGTATGAGCTTTATTGGGGTTTGCAGGGGCATTAGTGGTAAAGAACTCTCCTGGCAATGCAGGAGACATAAAAGACAGGAATTCAAACCCTAGGTTGGGAAGATGCCCCATAGGAAGACATGGTAACCCACTTCAGTATTCTAGCCTGGAAAATGCCCTGGACAGAGGAGCCTGGCGGGCTACAGTCCACAGGGTTGCAAAGAGTCAGACACAGTTGAAGTGACTTAGCACGCACACATGCACATGAGCCTTATTAAATTTTTAATTCTATAAGAAGTCAGTGCACATTAAAGCAATGAGTTAACTTTGCTGTTGGACTTTGCAAGGCTAACAAGTAATAGTTTATACTGCACCAAAGATCCATACCTACATCTCCAACCCACTCAACTGTCTGTTGGGTTGTAAGGAAATAGTAATTAAGCCATGAGTTTAGAAGCTTAGAGATACATTTAATTCAGTCTCAGAAAATTGTTGTTTGAACATTCTGTTCAAAGAAGAAAATAATTTAACATTAACTTTATTTTTCCCTGAAGTCTAATGGAAAGCACTTAAAGGCATGCAAATCAGAGAGAAATGAGCACTTCTTTTCTTTAAACTCTATAACAAATTCTCCTCATTCCACACATGTATAGAGTGATAAATAGAAAGACATACAGATAGAAAATTCATAGACAATGTTTCTTACAAAGAAAGAAAGAACAATTATTATTAAATGTGGATATTTTATCCTAGGAAGTTGTTATGATTTTTATAACACCATTTTCTCTAGTATAATAAAAGCATAAATGACAAAGAACCTTAAACATAAATTGTACAGAAGTCATCATATTTGTTTGCATTTTATTTCTAACCAATCTGTAATAATTTAACTCTGTGGTTTTTCTTAGAGGCTTGGTAGAAATTCAAGAAAGTTGAAAGGAGATCTATCAGCATGAACAAGGCTTTGAGTGTCTAAAATACACTCCTCAATTATTTTAGGAAAATATTTTGAACATTTTTTTTCTGTCAAAATCATAAAGTCTACCTTCCAGATTTCTTATTAGAGTTAATTTCACTTCAAAGTTTTTTACAATTCATTCTATGATCACTATTGCTTATCTAATAGCTTTTTTGAAGAAAACCCACAAGTTTTAGGGTCTTGAAGCAAAAATGATTTATTATCTCTCATAATCCTGTGGGCTAAGGACAATCTCTCTCCACCTTGTGGTGTCAGCTGGGCAGTAGGCTGGCTGTGTGGTCCATGAAGACCTCAGTCACATGGCTGATATTATATTTGATGAAGCAGACAGTTGGATGTGGTCCATGTGATGAGTACCTGGCTTGGGCTTCCAATGAAAACATGGTGGTTGAGTTCAAACATTTAAAATTTCTCTGGAAAAACGTTCTAGCCTTAGAATTTGTACACTTTTAAGCATTCTATTGAATAAAGCAGGTCACAGGGACAATAGCTCTGAACTACATGCTGGATATTTCAAAAGACTACCAGATTTGATTTAATCTCAGAAAAAGTAGCTTCTGCAAGTAATCCAAAGATATTGGAAATATCTGTGTTGGAAAAGAATGATGTTTGAGTCTCTGGAAAACTGAAATCAGCATTACTGCACAGACCTTAGAGAAAAGCCAGTTCTTCTGATGAAGAAATAAAATGGTTTTCTGTGTTCTAGTACACCCTAGTAGAAACAGTGCCAGATGATGAAGACAGCAAGTAAATATTTAGCATCTGATGCTTATTCTGTGCTGGATATTACAGGATCCACCAACTCAAATTTCGGTCCAACCCAATGATAATCCATCAAATGGAAGTCATTTGCTTACAACCTGGTTCAATTAGGTTGAGATGTTAGTAACAAATTACATGAACAAGGGATGCAGATTTTATATTGCCTGTTTCAGCTGCACAGACCCCCACACAGTCCATGCTACAGTTTAATAAGCTAAGGGTTCCAAATTAGGAGGTCCCAAATAATATTTGGAGCTTCAGTTCAGTTCAGTCACTCAGTCATGTCCGACTCTTTGTGACACCATGAATTGCAGAACACCAGGCCTCCATGTCCATCACCAACTCCCAGAGTTTACTCAAACTTATGTCCATGGAGTTGGTGATGCCATACAACCATCTCATCCTCTGTTGTCCCCTTCTCCTCCTGCCTCCAATCCCTCACAGCATCATGTTCTTTTCCAATCAGTCAACTCTTTGCATGAGTTGGCCAAAGTGTTGGGGTTTCACCTTCAGCATCAGTCCTTTCAATGAACACCCAGGACTGATCTTCTTTAGTATGGACTGGTTGGATGTCCTTGCAGCCCAAGGGACTCTCAAGAGTCTTCTCCAACACCACAGTTCAAAAGCATCAATTTTTCGGCACTCAACTTTCTTCACAGCCCAACTCTCACATCCATACATGACCAGTGGAAAAACCATAACCTTGACTAGACGGACCTATGTTGGCAAAGTAATGTCTCTGCTTTTTAATATGCTGTCTAGGTTGGTCATAACTTTCCTTCCAAGGAGTAAGCATCTTTTAATTTCATGACTGCGATCACCATCTGCAGTGATTTTGGAGCCCAGAAAATAAAGTCTGACACTGCTTCCACTCTTTCCCCATCTATTTGCCATGAAGTGATGGGATCAGATGCCATGATCTTAGTTTTCTGAATGTTGAGCTTTAAGCCAACTTTTTCACTCTCTTCCTTCACTTTCATCAAGAGGCTTTTTAGTTCCTCTTCACTTTCTGCCATAAGGGTGGTGTCATCTGCATATCTGAGGTTATTGATATTTCTCCCGGCAATCTTGATTCCAGCTTGTGCTTCCTCCAGCCCAGCGTTTCTCATGATGTAATCTGCATATAAGTTAAATAAGCAGGGTGACAATATACAACCTTGATGTACTCCTTTTCCTATTTGGAATCAGTCTGTTGATCCATGTGCAGTTCTAACTGTTGCTTCCTGACCTGCATACAGGTTTCTCAAGAGGTGTGTCAGGTGGTCTGGTATTCCCATCTCTTTTAGAATTTTCCACAGTTTATTGTGATACACACAGTCGAAGGCTTTGGCATAGTCAATAAAGCAGAAATAGATGTTTTTTCTGGAACTCTGTTGCTTTTTTGATGATCCAGCAGATGTTGGCAATTTGATCTCTGGTTCCTCTGCCTTTTCTAAAACCAGCTTGAACATCTGGAAGTTCACAGTCCATGTAGTGCTGAAGCCTGCCTTGGAAAATTTTGAGCATTACTTTACTATTGTGTGAGATGAGTGCAATTGTGTGGTCATTTGAGCATTCTTTGGGATTGCCTTTCTTTGGGATTGGAATGAAAACTGACCTTTTCCAGTCCTGTGGCCACTGCTGAGTTTTGCAAATTTGCTGACATATTGAGTGCAGCACTTTCACAGCATCATCTTTCAGGATTTGAAATAGTTCAACTGGAATTTGGAGCTTAAGAGGGCTCAAAGAAAGAGGTTCCAAATAAGATTGGAGTGGCAAGAGTGTTAACAAATCTGCCTGCCAATTCAGGAGTTGCAAGAGATGGGGGTTCAGTTCCTGGGTCAGGAAGATTTCTTGGAGTAGAAAATGACAACCCACTGGAAAATTCCATGACAGAGGGGACTGGCTGGCTATGGTCCACGGAGTCACAGAGTCTGACATGACTGAGCACACATGCACAAATAAGATTTGAGCCAAGTGCAAAGAAGGTCTTTTACACCATGTAGGAAATAGAGGTGGTCCTGATTGATAGCGGTGGTCCTGATTGATAGCGGTGAAAGCCATTTATCTCAGTGGGTAGAACATGGTCTTCTATTTCAAATGGGGAGACTGTCCTGAAGATCATGGCCACTTGCTGACTCGTAGACAGGGACACATAGTGCTGGACACTTGTTTATGGGACTGAGGATATCAAGTGTCCAAGAGCATGGCACTTTGAAGAAGAGGGCTTTACATGAACTTGTGAAAAAGGCATGAAGCATGCTGATTTTTTTTTTTTTTTTTAACTACCAAGGAGTCACTGGGCTTCCCAGGTGTCTCAGTGGTAAAGAATCTGCTTGCTAAGCAGGAGACGAGAGTTTGATCCTTGGATCAGGAAGACCCCCTAGAGAAGGAAATGACAACCCAGTCCAGTATTCTTGCCTGGGAAAACCCATGGACAGAGGGGCCTGGTGGGCTACAGTCTGTGGGGCCACAAAGAATAGAACATGGCTTAGTGACTAAACAGCAAGAAGTAACTACTGCAGAAGAGGTCTGCAGTGATGAGGATGGGAAAACCCATCACAGGCATACTCGCCACCTTCCCTTCTCCCTCACAGCCCCAGGGACACCCTGGACAGCATAGGCACAGTGTCAGGAATGAAGACCATGAGTTACCAGAAACACGGCTCCTTCCTACTGCTGCCAATGTTGAGTGCCCAGTCTGTTAGAGGCAGAGGCCTATGCCAAGTCCTGAGTGTGGCACCCCTCTTTTGAGAGGGTGTGCCTCTGATTTTTCATAAAAATCAGAAGCACATGATACAACAGATATATCAGATCCCTTCAATGTTGGATGCGACAGCAGTTTGTCCTCACTTAAATCAATAGATTGAAAAGGGATTTTTCTTCCCAAGACCCATTATCCTAGGATGTGTCATCTTTCAATAGTTTACAGGGCGTTTTGTTCTTGAAATATTAAGCCATACAATATTCCCTCAGAAGAAATACACTCACTCTAAAGCAATGAAAGTTTGACATGGCCATAGCATATAATGAATGGTCTTAACCGTTTATCTCTTGTCAAGACTTGGTTGGCTTGACTGAACTTATGAATGGCAACCTGACAACACAGGCAAGTCACCAGCTCAGAAAATGATTTGGTTGCATTGGTGCACCATCCTCCATGATACACTGTAGGTAATGAACCAATGAGAACATAAGTTATAGTATCCCTAAGAGCATGGGATCATGGGTCTGGAGATAAACACATGATAGTAGAATTGATCCTTCTCATCACTACATCCTCTGACCAATTTTCTGATTTTATGTCTCCTATTCCTATAACATTAGGCTCTCTGGATTGCAGGATGAGGATCCCAGACAGCAAATATTTGTACTAGCAGCTCAATTAGTGTTTTAAGAAATTGGAGTAGGTGACAAGAAGGACTTAGTATGCCAGTTAAAGTAATCAACTCGGATTTACTTAAAAAATTAGGGTTACCCATGCACAATGGAGCCAGGAAAAATATATATGAAACACAGGAATTCATATGCCATATTTAGAACTTCTGTGTCCAGTGATAATGCCACTGCCAGTGAGAAACTGCAAAAGCTATTAATATAAATTAACAAAGATCAGGCAATTAATTTCTCAGTAATTATGCAACATAAAATTTGTGTCACTGCACCCAAAAGTAATCAGTGGAGCTAAAGTGCAGGCTGAATATAGAAGGGGCATTGCTTAAATGATTATGTTAAAATGTTCAACCAGCAGAGTTTGGCTGTTTCATACAAAAATAAACACATTTTTTCCCCATACAAATCAGAAATTTATTGAAAGGATTTGAAAACATGAATCTACATAAAAATATGCATAAAGATATTTATGGCTAATTTATTCATAATTGTTAAAATTTTGAAGCAACCGAGATGCCCTTCAGTAGGTGAATGGATAAATAACCTGTGGTACATCCAGACAAAGTAATGTTATTCAAAACTTAAAAGAAATGAGTTATTAGCTATGAAAAGACACAGAGGAATCTTAAATGCATCTTACTAAGTAAAAAAAGACAACCAGAAAAGGCTACATACTATATAATTACAACTCTACAACATTCTAGAAAAGGCAAAACATCGGAGATGATCAGAAAAATCCATGTTTGCCATGGGTGAGGGCAGTGGAGACAAGATGAATAGACAGAGCAGAGAGGATCCTGCAGTGAAAATACTCTGTGCAGTAGTACAATGATGGATTAAATCATTACACATTTGGCCAGAATCATAGAATGCACAATACATAAAGTAAAACCTAAGGTAAATTATGGACATTGTGTTATTAAGATATATCAATGATGACTCATCTACTGTAACAAGTGCACATTTTGGTGAGTGGTGTTGATAACTGGGAAGTTATACATCTGTGACAGGAAAGGGTATAAGACAAAGCTCTGCATCTCCCTCTCAATTTTGTTGTAAACATAAAACTTCTCTAAATAATAAATCCTTTCAAAAGATGCCCGACCATATAAATGTAACACTGTAAAGATAGTAATAAGTTCATTTTATGAACATTTTAAAACCAAAACACTTTCACCAAGAAACATATTATATTTAACTTTGGCTCAACATGGAGGAAAAAATTTACACAGTGTTTATACTATTTGTATAGATCATGTCTCTCAAGATAGCCTAAAATCTTCAATATTAGAGAGAAATGAGACAAAATTATGGTTTTAAAGTGCTTTATTTTTCATCTCTATTGACAAAGAATTTTATGTTCAAAGAGAATGGATAGTTTCTCTTTTTTTTTAATTCTACCATTAAAATATTTATGAGATATCTACTATGTGTAAGTCAAAATAGGGAAATATCTGTTTTCAAGGAGGAAATAAGACATCAGAAAACTGAATTACAAAGGACAAAGGCTCCCCTGCCCATGATACTGAATCATTGTACAAGCTTTGATTTAAAATTTGTCCTAAATCTATACTCTGATGGCAGAAAGTGAAGAAGAACTAAAGAGCCTCTTGATGAAAGTGGAAGATGAGAGTGAAAAATTTGGCTTAATGCTCAACATTCAGAAAACTCAGATCATGTCATCTGGTCCCATCACTTCATGGCGAATAGATGGGGAACAATAGAAACAGTGGCTGACTTCATTTATTTGGGCTACAAAAATCATTACAGATGGTGATTGCAGCCATGAAATTAAAAGACACTTATTTCTTGGAAGGAAAGTTATGACCAACCTAGACAGCATATTAAAAAGCAGAGACACTTTGCCAACAAAGGTCTGTCTAGTCAAGGCTATGGTTTTTCCAGTGGTCATGTATGGATGTGAGAGTTGGACTATAAAGAAAGCTGAGTAGAGAAGAATTGATGCTTTTGAACTGTGATGTTGGAGAA
>JAGTXW010001453.1:181960-210091 GCA_020226075.1 Hydropotes inermis
ACACCAAAGGCTGAACACTGAAGAACTGATGCTTTTAAACTGTGGTGCTGCAGAAGACTCTTGAGAGTCCTTTGAAATGTGAGGAGGTCATACTAGTCAATCCTAAGAGAAGTCAACCCTGACTATTCACTGTAATGACTGATGCTAAAGCTGAAACTCCAATACTTTGGCCACCTGATGGGAAGAGTTGACTCATTGGAAAAATCCCTGATGCTGGGAAAGATTGAGCACAGGTGGAGAAGGGGGTGACAGAGGGTGAAATGGTTGGATGGCATCACCAACTCAATGGCCATGAATTTGAGTGAAGTCTGGGAGACAGTGAAGGACAAAGAAGCTTGGTGCACTGCAGTCCATGGGTTCACGAAGAGTTGGATATGACTAAATATCAAGAACAGTAATTTAAAATGAATCAAGAAATTATTATGAGTTTCATTGATTTTTAGCTTTATATAGTTAACTTTTAAACTTTTTATATAGAATTTTAACTATTATATAGTTACACTGAAATTTAATCAATTCATGTATTTATCTTTTACACTCTCTTTCAGAGACAGGATACTTTTTATTTTAGATTTGTGTCATTTAATTGGAATACTTTTATGTATACAATTTTACATATTTAATTCTATATAAGTTGCTTTCTTTACTATATTTAAGTTGCATTATTCACAAAATGTTTAACTTAATGCTTTAACTTTATAAGAAACATTGAAATAAAAAAGATATTAATAAATAGTATAAAGAAAAACCAAATAAATTGGGATGCAATGTCAAATAAATTTCCTATATTTATCTCAGTATTTTATAGTCCTCATGCTCAGAATTTAGCCCTAAATTTGCTTCTTAATTGATGGCTTAATTGGTGGCTCAGTCAGTAAAGAACCTGCCTGTAATGTAGGAGACCCAGTTTTGATCCCTGGTTCAAGAAGATCTCCTGGAGAAGGAAGTGGCAACCAACCCCAGTATTCTTGCTTGGGAAATCACATGGACAGAGGAACCTGGGGGGTTATAGTTCATGGGGTTTCACAGAGTCAGATAAGACTTGGCAACTAAACCACTACCACCAATAATCTTTGAAACACAATATACTAGCCAAATGTATATTTGCTTCTTTCTATATATGTAACACTTGCTTTGGGTATCTGACATATGAAAAATATTTCTATTATCAATCCATAATATCTCTTAACTATTCTTAAGCTACACAACATTCTGTATAAATTTATACTAAAATTGACATGTCCATTCCTCTTTATTTGGTTCCTAAACTTCTCTATGAGAAATAATTTTCCAGTAAATATGCTTTTGAATTGTGCAATTATGAGTTCTAGGCAGAGAATTTTTGATATGATATTTGAACCAATGTTCAAGTAGTATATTCATTTAAAATGTTGATACTGATAGTTATTGCTAAACTACCATTCTTGAGGTCAGTGTAACAGCTATAGTCCTGTCCACAGTTTGTGAGAATTTTTTTGACCACATTGTCAATGACCAATCCCTGAAAGGTATTTATGACATCTGGTTAATGTTATTTTTATATTTTAACCACCACCCTTTTCATGTAATTGAATTTGGGCATCTTTCCACATACTTAATTTATCTGTATTTATTTTCCTTTGGATTATATATATATATATATATATATATATATATAAAACCTATTTTTTGTTTTTATTTTTATGAGATAATGATATACTAAAAATTGGTATCTTTTACATTATATGTATATATTTAATATTTTCTGGTTATATGCTTTTAACATTTTATCCTATGTAGAATGCTTTTTCCTTGTAATTTATTTTATGCTTTATATTCAATTTTAGAATTTTTTTGTATCTTCTTTAGGAAGACTTTTCCCAGTTTGCTTGTACCAAACGTCCTTCAATTCATTTTTAGGATTTAATTTTTAAAGCATTGTGATATCTTATTTATTATATTAAAACTCCTGATTCATCTTGAATTAACTTTGTTATAGGAATTAAATAGTGATGAAGTCTTAATTGTTTCTCTAAATTTTAGAATTTTTAGAAAAATATTCACAAAATAATCTTATTGCCATTGATTTGAAATTCTGACTATGACTATTATATCCTGAAGTCCCAATTTGGAACCAATTTGAGACTATTGTTTTTCACTAATCTCTTTATTTATGTGCAGGTTTACACATAACTGCTATGATATATAACATATTTCAATATGTGAGAGATTAACTGTCCCTTATTACCATTATCTTTCAGAAGTATGCCTAGGGAGGTTTATTTATAATTCAAAAATTATTACAACTGAAATAATAAATTGAATATAAATAAGATCAATAATATAGTTTAAAATTAAGTTTAAAAAAGTTTAAAATAGTTTAGCCACAAAACAATGTTGTTATTATTTTTAATAAAATTCACTTCAAGAAGGTTAGTTTAAGAGGTTAGTTGAAGTTAGTTTATATATTTAGAGTATAAAAAGAACTGTTATCCAGGTAAGAATAGGTGTCTTCAGTTAATCAGTCACCTTTCGTAAGCTTGGGCAGAGCTTACGGTTCCTGCCTGTGTTTCTTATCCTTTGTAGATAGCTGCTGGTTTTCATCTATGGCACCTAAAATGCCAGCTGATACTTGCTGTAAGAAAAAAAAATCATCTCTTTCAGGAAGTCCAGAACTCAACTCTTTGCTGAGCATCTCTTGCTGCTGACATCTTCCTGCCCATAGCGGTTGCCAGAGCTCTATGTGACCATCTGCAAAACCCTGCACTGTGAAACCATCATGAGTGACAGGGATGTGGTTTCTTTCAAGCATCACAAGCTAGAGGGTTTGTCCTTGCAACACTGGATTCTCTTCACAGTGTGACTGCCTGTCTGTAACCCCAATGTCATAGACCATTCCTGTGTGCCTAACACCCTTTGTTGAAACCTGTCTGCATGGACACTCACACCACTGGACTCTGTTGCTGCCAACTGTGGATTCATTTACCCATTAAAACATTTCCTTCAGAATGGGAGAAAATAATAGTAAATGAAGCAACTGACAAAGAATTAATCTCAAAAATATACAAGCAACTCCTGCAGCTCAATTATGGAAAAATAAGTGACCCAATCAAAAAATGTACCAAAGAACTAAACAGACATTTCTCCAAAGAAGACATACAGATGGCCAACAAACACATGAAAAGATGCTCAACATCTTCATTATCAGAGAAATGCAAACCAAAACCACAATGAGGTATCATCTCACACCAGTCAGAATGGCTGCTATCAAAAAGTCTGCAAACAATAAATGCTGGAGATGGTGAGGAGAAAAAGGAACCCTCTTACATTGTTGGTGGGAATGCAAACTAGTACAGCCACTATGGAGAACAGTGTGGAGATTCCTTAAAAAACTGGAAATAGAACTGCCATATGACCCAGCAATCCCACTGCTGGGCATACACACCGAGGAAACCAGAATTGAAAGAGACACGTGCACCCCAATGTTTATTGCAGCACTGTTTACAATAGCCAGGACATGGAAGCAACCTAGATGTCCATCGGCTGATGAATGGATAAGAAAGCTGTGGTACATATACACAATGGAATATTACTCAGCCATTAAAAAAGAATGCATTTGAATCAGTTCTAATCATATGGATGAAACTGGAGCCTATTATTTAGAGCGAAGTAAGTCATAAAGAAAAACAACAATACAGTATATTGGCACATATATATTAAATTTAGAAAGATGGCAATGATGACCCTATATGTGAGACAGAAAAACAGACACAGTTGTAAAGAACAGACTGTTGGACTCTGTGGGAGAAGGTGAGGGTGGGATGATCTGAGAGAATAGCACTGAAACATGTATATTACCATATGTGAAATAGATCTCTAGTCCAAGCTCTATGCATGAGACAGGGTGCTCAGGGTTGGTGCACTGGGATGACCCTGAGGGATGTGATGGGGAGGGAGGGTCAGGATGTGGAACACATGTACACCCATGGCTGATTCATGTGAATGTATGGCAAAATCACCACAATATTGTAAAATAATTAGCTTCCAATTAAAAAATAAAAAATTAAAATGAGAACAGATTATAGAATGTGTCAAGCTACAGAATTGCAGTGTGTACTACAAGAGCTATGATTAACAGCTACAATATCTTTCTTTAGTTCAAAGTGAGATCATTTTCAACTTTTATAAAGAAATACAGTTTTTGAATTTACTGTTTAAAGAACACCTTAATGAGGATCAGAAATTGTCAAGGTCTTTCTCACATATTTGTTAAGCAAAAACTAAAAATAAAAAATGATGCTTTAAATGCAAAGAAAACAACAACAACAACCCAAAACATTTTCCCTTGATGGTGTCCTACGTGGACATCTTGTGCTCCCTAAAGACATGATTTGGAGCGGAGGTGCCTAGTCCTCTCCACCTGTGTCCACATCATGATTGTCATCTTAGTTGTGTCCTACTCATTTTTTTTTTTGCACCCTATATATTTGCAGCCAACCTAAGGCTACATTTTATATAATCATAACTCCTTGGCTAAACTTCTTAAACGTGCTTTGTGTGTGTGCTAAGTTGCTTTGGTCGTGTCTCATTCTTTGGGACCCTGTGGACTGTAGCCTGCCAGGCCCCTCTGTCCTTGGAACTTTCCAGGCAGGAATACTGGAGTTGGCTGCCATTCCCTCCTCCAGGGGATCTTCCCAACCCAGGGATTGAACTCACATATCTTATGTCTCCTATACTTCCAAGCAGGGTCTTTACCACAAGCACCACCTGGGAACACAGCCACAAATTTAGATGTGAAAATGCTACGATGAAGTTGTGGGATGAAATAGTGACTTTGGGAAATAATCATAGCAATGAGTTTGTCTCCTAAATGGAGAAGAGAAAATACAATTTTATGGTTCAGTGTCCACTGAACACTACTTATCAAAAGTATGTTGAGTTTTACCTATAGGTACTCAGAGGAAAGGCCCAGGTAGGGAATTTTTACCCTTATAAAAACTGTATTTAGATTTATGTATTGCCCAGTTGGTAGCTAAACTTTATTTACTTATATCACAAGCCATGTCTACTTTATTGTTTCCTTTATTTAATAACTGCTTTAATATTAAAAGACATTTAATAGCTACTTTATTAGATGTCTCTTTTATTGTTTGACTCTATTAGAAGTAAATAAGATCCAGGCATGAAAAAACCTTTTACGTGATTTTCCCCCTGGTTTTATTAATCTGTGTCCTTACTAATAGCACGGTTGCTGGCATAACAGAAGTTACCTAACTTAAAAAAAAATATATATATATATATATATAATTGGATAATTCATTAGTTATTATATCCAAAGTTTTGATACATTTAATTATATTTTTATGTAAATTTCATTTATTAACCAAAATATAATGTGATTAAATTGAATATTAAATAAAAGAAAAGAAAGTCTTCCCATGATGGGTGGGGAAATGCATAACAAGTTCTCTGAAACAACATGACTGGGTAAATATTTTATATTTGATGGACAATCATCTTATATCATTCTAAAGCTACTTTCTTTGTATGTTGCACCTTTCTGACATTAATTATGTGATTTGCTATAGTAATCTGTTTACATATAGATGTTTAAAAACTTTGTGGAAAATGTCAGTGAATTCATTAAGCAAAAATCAGTCTTGGACACATTCCACTTCCAAGACTCAATGATAAATGCAGCTAGAAGTAATGAAATATTCCCTGATCTTCACCACTAACAGGGAGAAGATGCTATTCACTTAGTGAGTGATGTAAATCTTTCAGGAGGTCCTTTCTTAACTTAATGCATGGCTTAAAAAATTAGGGGGTGTCTTTCAAAACTGCAAGTCAACTAGTCTGGCTATGTTGACATGACAGAGTGAGAAGAGCCAAACCATCAAATGGGACTTTTCTATTTGTTGTTAGTAAGAAAGTAGTTACTTGGAAAACTTCCCTGGAAAATGGCTAGTTGCTATCTTCTATGTACTTATAAGATGTTCTGGTCATTTTGATACATTTCCTAAAGTGATAAGCTTTTGTTTTCCTGTGTGAAACCTGGAATTCCTTTCAAATAACCAACAGCGCATATAAAAATGACCTGAGTAATCAGACTTCATGGAAAAAATGGACAGATAGCCAAATTACAGGAACATCCTCAGGTAATAAGGCAGCTTTCTACCCTCAGTTGTCAAACTGGATGAAAAATGATTCCAAGTGTTTATGAGTGACTTAAAGTCATCCTTCAGATTCTGAACAAGACTCCACAAGGTAAGACTAACTGTAAATAGTGGAAACCAGACTTACAGTCATGGGACTGTGTTTATTAGGTAAGACATTTAATTACTTTGAAATCAATCAAACTTAGATTCTATTATAGGTATAGCACTTAAAAACGTGTCATTGGAACAGTAATTAGATGTTCTGAACTTCAGTTTCTTCAATATGAAATGAGGATTACAGTTCTTGTTACTGTAAATATTGACTGTGTTACATTAAACTATGAGTTTGTGACTGGAAAAAACGTTAGGAGTTTTGAGCACTGGAATGATGTCATCAGAATAAGATTAAAAAGGACAATTTGGGTAGCTTCAGGAGAACCAAATTTTGAAGACCAGGATAAACATGGAGATAATTGCTGGAAGGCTGTTGCAGTGGACCAGTAAGAAATTAAAAAGTAGTGAATGATCGTATTAGTGATATATTTTGAAAGTAGTGCCAATAGGCTTTATTAAAGTTTTATGAGAATAACTAATAGTGAAGAGCATTGAAATTTTTTGTCCTAACACAAACATGGAAAATGATAGCATTTAATGAGATAAATAGGGAATATCTCTTTGAGTTTGGTTTAGAAAATGCCTATGTCTATTGTGGAAAATTTAACAGTTAGTTTTGTAAATATTAAATTGCCATTAAATTGGATGTCAAAATTATAGAAGGTGCATAATAAGTTTGCAAAATAGAGGAAAGATAGGGGCTGGGGACATGAAATTAAACTGCTGCAGCATTTATTGTTTAGGAAAAGGGAAATATCCACCTAAAGATCTAAGAAAGTACCAGTGAGGTCTGAAACAATTCAAGACAGGGATCTATTTATGGTGGTTTGATCTACCCACATTGATTGTGTAAATTGCCTTAAGTGAATCTCAAGTATTACACTTTTGTGAGTAATACTCAAGTATTGCTCTTTATAAATAATGCACCTTTTCATGGAACTCTCTTCCCATCATTTGTATTCTTTGATTTAAAAAAAAATTCAACTGAAATATTGTTTCCTTTGGGAAACCTTCTCTAATTTTAGTTGATATACTCCTTTACTGTGACTCTTAGCACTGTGTGAATAATCATTTAATGCATTTATTACATGGGTCTGGAATTACCTGATCCCTCATTTTGAGTCCGATCACTGAGGGTGGGGCTCTATGGCTTCTTCTAGTAAGTAAGTGTTAATTGCTCAGTCGTGCCCGACTCTTTGCAACCTCATGGGCTGCAGCTCACCAGGCTCCTCTCTCCATGAGATTTTCCAGGCAAGGATACTGGAGTGAGTTGTCATTTCCTTCTCCAGGGGATCTTCCCAACCCAGGGACGGAACCTGGGTCTCCTGCATTGCAGGCAGATTCTTTACTGACTGAGCTACAAGGGAAGCCCTGGTTTATTCAAGTTGGTAATTAAAATGTCCATGGTACATTGGAGCCAGAAGATACTCATATTCTTCTAATGAATGGATAAATAAACAACTATACCTATAATGTATTTAAATGTTTCCCCCCTTGTATCATAGGTAAATTGCCTCTACTACCTGAACTCAGCCTCTGTACAGACTAAATGGAAGCAAGGAACAATGTAATTTACTTTGTCCTACTGAGGCTCACACAGAATCCAAAGGAGCAGAAAGTCCTTTCTGTTATGTTCTTGCTCTGCTATATTTTGACTGTAGTGGACAACCTTCTCATTGTTGTGACTATAACTGTCAGTAAGACCCTGAACTCACCAATGTACTTTTTTCTTGCTAGTTTTTCATTTATGGATGTAACTTATTCCTCTTCTATTACCCCCAGATTGATTTCAGACTTGTTCTTTGGAAAAAAAAAAATAACCTTTGAATCTTGCATGACTCAGCTGTTTGCAGAGCACCTTTTTTCCTGGATCAGGGGTCTTCCTTCTGCTGGTGATGGCCATCTGTAAGCCCTGCATTATCTGGTGATCATGAGGCAGAGGGTGTGTGTTGTGTTGCTGGTGGTGTCCTGGGTTGGAGGTTTTCTGCACTCAGTGATTCAACTTAGCACTGTTTATGGGCTCCCATTCTGTGGCCCCAGTATCATTGATTACTATATGTGTGACATGTATCCCTTATTAAAACTCATCTCTACTGACACCTATGTCAGTTACCTTTTAGTTGCATTCAGTGGAGGGCTGATCTGCACTCTTGGGTTTCTGCTCTTACTATGGTGTCATCCTGCACTCCCTGAAGAACCTGAGTCAGTCAGGAAGGGAGATGGAAAGCCCTCCAGACCTGTGGTTCCCACATCACTGTGGTTGTCTGCTTCTTTGTTCCCTGCATTTTCATGTATGTGAGACCATGGATGTGAGAGTTGGACTATAAAGAAAGCTGTGCACCGAAGAATTGATGCTTTTGAACTGTGGTGTTGGAGAAGACTCTTGAGAGTCCCTTGGACTGCAAGGAGATCCAACCAGTCCATCCTAAAGGAGATCAGTCCTGGGTGTTCATTGGAAGGACTGATGCTGAAGCTGAAACTCCATATTTTGGCCACCTGATGCAAAGAGCTGACTCATTTGAAAAGACCCTGATGGTGGGAAAGATTGAGGGCAGGAGGAGAAGGGGACGACAGAGGATGAGATGGTTGGACAGCATCATCGACTTGATGGACATGGGTTTGGATGGACTCCAGGAGTTGGTGATGGACAGGGAGGCCTGGTGTGCTATGGTTCATGGGATTGCAAAGAGTCAGACACGACTGAGAGACTGAACTGCTAAAAACATTCCCCATTGATAAATTATTGAGTGTGTTTTATACAGGCATAACTCCCATGTTGAATCCATTAATCTACAGAAGTTCTGAGTTGACTAATGCTATGAAGATGCTCTGGAGAAGAAGCATTGTATCTCATATTAACTAGGAGCTTCATCAACCATGGAGGGAGTCATTTGACATCAGGTTCCATTTCCTTTGAATGAAAAAACTATTTTAAATTTGAATCTGATTTCTCTTTCTTCTAGAAAATTATAATTAAGTAATATAATCATACAGCTGTGCATTCGTAACAGTTTGTTCCATGCTACAATGTAAGGTCCAAAATTCTTGTTTATCAATGCACCTAGATAAATGTAGGTCCTATACAGCAAGGCATTAATAGTAAATAAATGATTTAGTGAGGAAAGTGTTATATATTTATACTGAGTTTTAATCAGTTCATGTATCTTTATCTTTTATACTTTTTCAGACAGTGAAATTTTTGTTTAGATTCTTTTCAAGTTAACTTTTTATTTACATTATTTAAAATATTTAATTCTATATAGCTTTCCTTCTTTACTATATTTCAGTTGCATTATACATAGCAATTTTTACTTTAGTACTATTGCTGTTTATAAGATAAATGAAATAAAATAGATAATAATAAAAGCATAAGTGAAACCAAATTATATGGGATGCAATGTTGAATAAATTTCCTATTTTCCTTCAGCATTTTCTAGTCCTCATACTCAGAGACTGGCCAAAATTTGTTTCTTCATTTTCATCTGAGAATAACTTTTGTCAATGCAAATGTATGTGCCGTATGTATATTTGTTCTTTTTTATGTATGTAGCACTTACTTTTAGTATGAAACATCTTAAAAATATCTCCATATCAATCCATATATATCTCTTAATTTTCCTTATCCTGCACAATGCTCCTTATAGTTGATTTCTCTTCATGTAGTTCATAAACTTTTTTATGGTAAATACTTTCCCAACAAATACATGTTTTGAATTGTGCAAATATTATTGAGGGCCTGGACTCAGTCTCTCTTCAGGGAATTAGGATTCTACAAGCCACTGGCAGGGCAAACCCTCCCCCCACCAAACTAAAAACAAACAAAAAATAGCAAACGAAAAACAGACTCATTAACAAAGCTCAAAAACCTTGCTAGATGCAGTTCTAGAGCTTTTGCAGGGGGCGGGGGAGGTGGGTGGAAGTACAAACATATGTATTAGCTTGGAGCAAAAGCAATTGCGGTATTTGCCTGTTGAAATTTGCCGTCTGATGTTGGAGTGCATTCTCAAATGTGGTTATCTTATATGCATGGTTTTAATGCACGGTTTCCACTTTATGTTTTTTGCTAATGATCTGTTACTTGCTCTGCATTTTACATTTATTTTAGACTAGGAAAATGATGTTAGACAAAAAGCAAATTCAAACTATTTTTTTTTATTAGAGTTCAAAATGAGTGTTAAAGCAGCAGAGACAATTCACAGCTCAACAATGCATCTGGCCCAGGAACTACTAATGAACAGTTCCGGTGCAGTGGGGTGGAGTGGTGGTTCAAGGAATTTTGCAAAGGAGATGAGAGGCTTGAAGATGAGGAGCTTAGTGGCTTGCCATCCGAAGTTCACACAGATCAATTGAAAGCAATCATTGAAGCTGATCCTCTTATAATTACAGTAGAAATTCCTGAAGAACTCAAAATCAACCATTCTATTGTCATTCAGGGTGTAAAGCAAACTGGAAAGGTGAAAAACTTCAATACTTGGGTGCCTTATCGGCTGATAAAAAAAAAAATATTGTTGCTTTGAAGTGTCATCTTCTCTTACTGTGTACAACAACAATGAACCATTTCTCTATCAAATTGTGACCTGCGACAAAAGTGAATTTTATATGACAACTGGCAACAACAGGCTCAGTGGCTGGACTAAAGAGAAGCTCCAAAGCACTTCCCAAAGCCAAACTTGCACCAAAAAGAAAAAAAAAAAGTCATGGTCACTGTTGGTCCACTTCTGCTCTGATCCACTGCAGCTTTCTGAATCCCGGTGAAATCATTACGTCTGAGAAGTATGCTCAGCAGATCAATGAAGTGAAGTGAAATGAAATGAAAGTCACTCAGCTCTGCTCGACTCTTTGTGATCCCAAGGACTGTAGCCTGCCAGGCTCCCCTGTCCATGGGATTCTCTAGGCAAGAATACTGGAGTGGGATGCTATTCCCTTCTCCAAGGGATCTTCCCAACCCAGGGATCGAACCTGGGTCTTCTGTATTGCAGGCAGATTCTTTACTGTCTGAGCAACTAGAGAAGTCCCAGCAAATCAATGGGATGTACCAAAAACTGCAATGCCTGCCAGTATTGGTCAACAGAAGGGGCCCAGTTCTTCTCCAGGATAATGTCCGAGTGCACCTCACACATACAATTTTTCAGTATTGAAACATGTATATTATCTAGGGTGAAACAGATCACCAGCCCAGGTCGGATGCATGAGACAAGTGCTCGGACCTGGTGCACTGGGAAGACCCAGGGGGATCGGGTGGAGAGGGAGATGGGAGGGGGGATTGGGATGGGGAATACATGTATATCCGTGGCTGATTCATGTCAATGTATGATGGAAATGACTACAATGTTGTGGGGTAATTAGCCTCCAACTAATACAAAAAAAAATTAAAAAAATTAAAAAAAAATTGAATGAATTGGTCTCAGTTTTACCTCATCTGCCATATTTAGCCTGACCTCTTGCCAACTGACTGCCACTTCCTCAAGCATATCCCTTCAATGACTTTTGCAGGGAAAACACTTCTACAAACAGTAGGAGGCAGAAAATGCTTTCCAAGAGTTTGTGAAATCCCCAAGCCTGGATTTTTACATACAGGAATAAACAAATGTATTTCTCATTGGCAGAAATGTGTTGATTGCAATGATCCTATTTTTAGTAATAAAGATGTTTGAGCCTACTTATTAATATGTTGATTTAATAGTCACAGTCTGAAACCACAATTGCGTTTGCATCAATCTGTTTTATTATGACTCATTACAATTTCTATTTAAGATATCACTGATCCATGTAGCATAGATTATTCCCTGTCACTCTGAGGGCAAACCCATCCCACTCAGTGTTTCATCAGTGACTTTGGTACCTCTGTATGTAAGGTGGAGTTTAAGTCTAATCTGTAGTGCAAATTCTCATTGCTTTGTAGGCAAGGAAGTTTCCTATTATAAAATCTCATCTTTCCTCTGAAAAATCAGATAATCTGAAGTAGTCCAGAGGAGGACAAAATGCTTCAAAAGTGTTTGCTAACTTGCTTCTAAAATCTGAGTTTGAAACTCCAAAATAAAGAGTTTGGGGTTTTGTTCCTTCTTTCTCCTTCTTTCTTCTTCTTCTTTTTTGTCTACTTTCTTTATTGATTCACCCTGAGAACTTAAACAATGCCTGACCCACAGAAGGCACTCAATATTTGTTGAATTGGTTAGATAAAACTTTGGAATTAGCATATACAGACTACTATGTTTAAAACTGATATCCAGCAAGGACCTACTGTATAGCACAGGAAGCTCTGCTCAGCATCCTGTAATAACCTAAGTGGGAAAAGACTTTGAAAAAGGATGGATGCATGTATATGGATACCTGAATCACTTTATTGTACACCTGAACTAACACATTGTTAATCAACTCTGTTCCAGTACAAAATGAATATTAAAAATAGATATTTTAATTTAGCAGTTTTAGAAAGATTACCTTGGTTTATTTGAAGCCAACAATCTTTGCACATACTTTGGGCTATTGTGCTATAGTCTATGTTCAATGTGAACATACACCAGTTAATGAGGTCACCTTAGTTCTTATATTTACTTTAAAAATTGTGGTAAAATATGCATAGCAAAATTTACAATTTTGACCATTTTAAAGTAGCACTAAGTTAATTCACATTGTTTGTAAACATTGCCACCATCCATCTCCAAAACTTTTTCAACTTTGCAAACTGAAATTACACAACCTTTAAACAAAATTCTTCACTTTCGCTCCCTGAGCCCTGGGCAGGGAAATCACCATTCTATTTTCTGCCTATGAATTTGACCAAGTGCCTCATGTAAGTGGAATCATAACATTTTTGTTTTTTGGTGATTGCCTTTTAATCACTTATTATCATTTCTTTTCCCCATAAAATGCTTGGGGCCCTTGTTGAAAATTACTTAAACACATATAGGAAGATTTATTTCTAGACTATCTGTTTTACCCCATTAGTCCATCGTCCATCTTTATTGGACGTCCATCTTTATTGGGGTTATGATTACCATAGATTTGCACAGTATATTTTATAATCAGGAGGTATGAGACTCCCAACCTTCTTCTTTTCTAGATTGATTTGACAATTTGGAGTCCTTGAGATTCCATATGAATTTTAACATGGATTTTTCTGTTTCTGCAAAAAATGGTTTTGTGGCTATGATAGGAATTGCACGGAATCATGAGATATAATTAAGTAATGCTCAAAATACTCCAAGCCAGGCTTTAGCAATACGTGAACTGTGAACTTCCAGATGTTCAAGCTGATTTTAGAAAAAGCAGAGGAACCAGAGATCAAATTGCCAACATCTGCTGGATCATCAAAAAAGCAAGAGCGTTTCAGAAAACCATCTATTTCTGCTTCATTGACTATGCCAAGGCCTTCGACTGTGTGGATCACAATAAACTGTGGAAAATTCTAAAGAAATGGGAATACCAGGCCACCTGACCTACCTCTTGAGAAACCTGTATGCAGATCAGGAAGCAGCAGTTGGAATCGGACATGGAACAACAGACTGGTTCCAGATAGGAAAAGGAGTACGTCAAGGTTGTATATTGTCACCCTGGTTATTTAACTTTTATGCAGAGTACATCATGAGAAACGCTGGGCTGGAGGAAGCACAAGCTGGAATCAAGATTGCCGGAAGAAATATTAGTAACCTCAGATATGCAGATGACACCACGCTTATGGCAGAAAGTAAAGAAGAACTAAAGAGCTTCTTGATGAAAGTGAAAGAGGAGAGTGAAAAAGTTGGTTTAAAGCTCAACATTCAAAAAACTAAGATCATGGCATCTGGTGCCATCACTTCATGGCAAATAGATGGGGAAACAGTGGAAACAGTGGCTGACTTAATTTTTCTGGGCTCCAAAATCACTGCAGATGGTGACTGAAGCCATGAAATTAAAAGACGCTTACTCCTTGGAAGGAAAGTTATGACCAACCTAGATAGCACATTAAAAAGCAGAGACATTACTTTGCCCACAAAAGTCTGTCTAGTCAAGGCTATGGTTTTTCCAGTAGTCATGTATGGATGTGAAATTGGACTATAAAAAAAGCTGAGCAATGAAGAATTGATGCTTTTGAACTGTGGTGTTGGAGAAGACTCTTGAGAGTCTCTTGGACTGCAAGGAGATCCAACCAGTCCATTCTAAAGGAGACCAGTCCTGGGTGTTCATTGGAAGGACTGATGTTGAAGCTGAAACTCCAATACTTTGGCCACCTGATGTGAAAAGCTGACTCATTTGAGAAGACCCTGATGCTGGGAAAGATTGCGGGCAGGAGGAGAAGGGACGGCAGAGGATGAGGTGGTTGGATGGCCTCACCAACGCAATGGACATGGTTTTGGGTAGACTCCGGCAGTTGGTGATGGACAGGGTGGCCTGGCATGCTGTGGTTCATGGGGTCACAAAGAGTCAGACACGACTGAGCAACTGAAATGAACTGAACTGTTGAATAGTCCAGCTTGTAAATGTCTTCTCGTATGTGTGTGTGTGTTCTATATATCTCTCAGCAACATTTTGTAGTTTTTAGAGTGTAAGACTTTATTTTATTCTCTTTTTGATACTTTTGTAAGTGGAATTATTTTCTTAAAATCTCCTTGGGTTGTCCATAATCAGATAGAAATTCAATTTTAATTTCATAGAAATCTCTCAACAAGTTGGAAATAGTACCTTAACATAATAAAGTCCATATATGACAGATCCACAGCTAATACCTTCCTCTACATGAAAGGTTGAAAGCTTTTCCATTAAAATCTGGAATAATACAAGAGGGCATATATTCTCTGGTCCTTCTTAACATAGTACTGCCATAAAAATTCCTGTGAAAATTTTAGAGTTTTCTAAGTATAACTCCTGTTTTCTCTGAAGTGAGATAGTTTTATTCATTAATTTTATTTAGTTTTAGTTTCTATAACAGTGCTTCTGATGGTAGCCACTTGCTATCCTTTCAATTTCAGCTTAAACATCACCTTTGAAGAAAGGTCATCTCTATGTTTTCCACAGTAGAACTCTATCTCTTATCTTTTGTCAGTATTCTATTTCTTATAAGCAGTGAATAAGACTGGAGCTACTTTGTTAAATTGTCTCATTCTTTATCGCCTGACTCTAAGAAAGAAGATCCATGCAGGAAAAAACCTTTGACATGATTTTCCCAGAGGTTTCATTATCTCTGTGTCCTCACTCATAGGACAGTTGCTGATATGACAGAGGTGCCTTGACTTTTAAAATAATGATTATAATTGGAAAATAATTAGCTATTATATCTAAAATTTTAACCCATTTATTTGTGCTTTTTGATATAATTTTCATATATCTAACCAAATTAAGGTGATCAAATTGAGTATTAAACAAAAGGAAAGAAAATCTTGTGATGGCAGGTGGGGAAAGAAATAACAAATAAGTTCACTGGGACAAAATTTTTTATTATTTTTGATTGACTTTAGCCTCATAAAGATTCTAAAGCCACGTTGTTTTGGGTATTGCACTTTTCTGATATTATTTATGTGACTTTGCCTATTAATATATTTACATATAGATTTTTATTTTTAAAACTCAATCTTGGACACATTCCAATTCTAAGGCTCAATGATAATTGTGACTGAAAGGGGTGAAATATCTTGTGATCTTTCCCCCAATAGGAAGAAGATGTTATCCACTTAGTAACTGGAATCAATTTTTCAGGTGGTCCTTTTATAGACTTAAAGCATGACTATATATATATGAGAACGTCTTTCAAAATCTCAGTCAATGAGTCTGGTCATGTTAATATGACAGAATGAAAAGAGCTAAATAGTCAAATGTTATTTTTCTTGTTGAAGTTAGTAGGAAAGACGTTACTTGTGAAAAACTTCCCTGCCAAATAACTAGTTGATTTATTCTATGTATATGTAAAATTTGCTGGTCATTTTGATAAATTTCCTAATGTGGTAAACTTTTGTTTTTTAGGTGTGCACCATGGAATTCCTGTGGAAAAATCAACACAGCACATAAAAATGTGCCTCTGAATAATCAGAAGACTCTGTGGAGGAAATGGACAGATAGTCAAATGAAATAAAATACATCCTCAAGTAATAAGGTGGCCTTTTATCCTCTGTTGTCAAATTGGATGAAAAATAATTTCAAGTGTTTATGTGTAACTTAAAGTCACCCTTAGATTCTGAACAAGCCCCCCACAAGGTAAGATTAGAAGTAAATAGTGGGAACCAGGCTCATAATTAGGGACTGTCTTTATTATGTAAGAAATTTAATTACTTTGAAATCAATCAAACTTAGATTCAGTTCGAGGTATGTCCCTTAGAAATGTATGATTTTGGGAAAATGGATGAGATCTTCTAGCATTAGTTTCTTCAATTATAAAATGAGGATTACAGTTCTTGTTACTGTCAATATTAAACAGTAAACTGTGAGTATATGATTAGAATATAGTCTAGGATTTTCGAGCAGTAGAGTGATGACATTTGGGCTGCTTCAGGAGAACTGATTCTTGGAGGCTAGAATAAACATGGAGAAACTTGATAGGAGCCTATTGCAGTGGACCAGGAAGAAATTAAGAAGTAGAGAATGATCAAATTTGTGATATATTTTCATAGTAGGGTGAATAGGATTTAATAAAGTTTTATGAGAGTAACAAATGAATGAAGAGTACAGCAATTTTTTGTCCTAAAAATAACATGGTAAAAGACAGCATTTAATGAGATAAATAGGGAACACCTCTTTAAGTTTTGTATGGAAAATGCTTATGTTTATTATGGACATTTAAAAACTTTTTAAATACTAAATTGCCATTCACTTGGATGTCAAAATTAGAGATGTTGCATATCCAAGTATGCAAGTTAAGAGGAAAGATAGGGACCGGGGACATAAAATTACTGCTGTAGCATTTAATTGTCAGGAAAAGGGAAATATCCATCTAAAAACCTAGGAAGTGTCAGTGAGGTCTGAGACAGTTCAGGACAGGGAACTTCCATTCGCAGTTTGATCTACCCACATTGGTTATGAAAATTACCTCAAGTGGGCCTTAAGTATTAGACTTTTGTGGCTTTATAAATATTGGACTTTTTGGATATTTCTTTCTTATTTTTTTATTCATTCAATTCTTTTTTACACTCAGCTGAAGCTTTGCTTCCTGTGGAAAGTCTTCTGTCACACTTATTTGATATACTCCTATACTATGACTCAGCACTGAATATTCATTTAATGGCACTAATAGCATGGGTCTGGAGTTCGTTGATTTCTTGTTATGTGTCATAGCATTGAAGGAAAGATGCTCTGCCTTCTTCAACTTGATAATAAAAATATCCATGACACATTGGACACAAATAGTTGTTCTATACTCATTCTTCCAACAATGGAAAAAAAAAAATTCTCATACATTTGAGCATTCTCCCCCTTCAACTTTCCCTCCTTGTTTTGTAGGTAAATTGCTTCTACTATATGAAGTCAGCTCCTGTTCAGATTAGATGGAATCAAGAAACAATGTAACCTACTTTATTCTCCTGGGACTCACACAGAATCCAAAGGAGGGGAAAGTACTTTTGTTTATGTTCCTGTTTGTCTACATTTTGACTGTGGTGGGCAATTTTCTAATCATAGTCACTATAACTGTCAGTAAGACCCTGAACTCACCAATGTACTTTTTTCTTGCTTGCTTATCATTTATGGATATTGCTTATTCCTCTTCTATCACCCCCAGATTGATCTCAGACTTGTTCTTTGGAGAAAAAACCATAACCTTTAAATCTTGTATGACTCAGCTGTTTGCAGAGCACCTTTGTTCTGGATCCGGGGTCTTCCTTCTGCTGGTGATGGCCTATGACCGCTGTGTGGCCGTCTGCAAGCCCTGCATTATCTGGTGATCATGGGGCAGAGGGTGTGTGTTTTACTGCTCATGGTGTCCTGGGCTGGAGGTTTTCTGCACTCAATTATTCAACTTAGTACTATTTATGGGCTCCCTTTCTGTGGTCCCAATGTCACTGATCACTTTCTCTGTGACATGTACCCCTTATTGGAACTCGTCTGTACTGACACCTATGTCACTGGCGTCTTAGTTGTGGCCAATGGAGGGCTGATCTGCACTGCTGTGTTTCTGCTCTTACTCGTCTCCTACGGAGCCATCCTGCACTCTCTGAAGAGCCTGAGTCAGGAAGGGAGGCGGAAAGCCCTGCAGACCTGTGGTTCCCACATCACTGTGGTGTCTGCTTCTTTGTCCCCTGTATTTTCATGTATGTGAGACCTGCTAAGACCTTCCCCATTGACAAATCTGTGAATGTGTTCTATACAGTCATAACTCCCATGCTGAACCCATTAATCTACAGTCTAAGAAATTCTGAGTTGACTAATGCTATGAAGAAGCTCTGGAAAAGAAACATTATATCCCATATTAAATAAGTATCCATCCATCCATCCATCATGAAGGGAGTCATTTGACATCAAGGTTCATTTTCTTAGAATGCAGAAGTCATTTAAAAATTTTTTTTGATTTCTCTTTCTTCAAAGCGTTTATGGTAACTATAATTAAAGATGACAATTATACAACCAGGGTATAAAAACAGTTTACCTACCTACTAGAATTAATTATTAATTAATTAATTAATTATCTTGTTTATCAGTGTACCTCGAATGGTGTAATGCCATATATAGCAAGAAATTAATATGTAATGAATCAGCAAGTTAATTGTTATACTGATTTTTCACCAACTTATGCATTTATATTTTTTATTCTTTTTTAGAGACAGTGTAATTTTAATTTAGCATCTTGTCATTTAACTTAACATTTTTACTCATGCAGTTTAAGATACAGAATTATATATGGCTTGCCTTTACTGTATTTCATTCACATTATACAACACTTTTACTTTTACACTTTTACTGTTTACAATGAAACTGAAGTAAAATAGATAATAATAAATAGTATAAGTGAAAACTGAATGCTACGAAAGTGTAGTCACTCAGTATAGTCTGACTCTGTGCATCCCCATGGACTCTAGTCCACCAGGCTCTTCTGTCCATTGAATTCTATAGGCAAGAATATTGGAGTGGATTGCCATTCCCTTTTCCAGGGGATCTTCCCAACCCAGGGATGGGACCTGGGTCTCCCACATTGCAGGCAGTTTCTTTACCATCTGAGCCACAAGAAAAGTCAAACAATATGAGGTGAAATGTAAAATGAATTTTCTATTTTTCTCTCAGCTTCTTCCAGTTCTCATTCTCAGAGGTTGACCCTACATTTGTTTCTTAATTTTCATCTAGTAATAATCTTTGCAGATTCAGGTGTATTTTCTGTATGTGTATGTATTTGTTTCTTTCTATATATGTATCACTTGCTTTTGCTATGCAGTATCTTAAAGATATTTCCATACCAGCCCATATATATTTTGTAAATTTTCTCATTTTGCAAAACACTCTCCATAAATTTATATCAAAATTAATCTATTTCTTTCATGAGATTTCCAAATTTTTCTATGACAGTTATATTTCCAATAAGTATATGTTTTTGAATATGTGCAAACTTAAGTTCCTAGGTGTAGAATTGCTGATATTACATTTGATTCAATAGTCAAGTAGTATATGCATTTAAAATGCAGATATTGGTATTTGTTGCTGAACTATCATTCTCTTTTTAAAGATTAATTTTTAATTGGAGGAAAATTGCTATGCAATGTTGTGTTGGTTTCCGCCATACAACAGCCCAAATCAGTCATAATTATACATATGTCACCTTGACTCTTAGCTCAGTCAGTAAAGAATCTGCCTGCAGTGTGGGAGACCTGGGTTGGATCCCTGGGTCGGGAAGATCCCCTGGAGAAGGAAATGGCAACCCACTCCAGAATTATTGCCTGGAGAGTCCCATGGACAGAGGAGCCTGACCGCTACAGACCATGGGGTTGCAAGAGTCGGACATGACTTAGTTACTGAATCAGCACCACCTCCATCTTCAGCATCCTTCTCCTCCCCTGACTCCACTCCTGCAGGTCACCACAGACTGCCAAGCTGGGCCCTGCGTTATATAGCAACTTATCACAGTTATCTGTTTTACACAAGCTAGTGGATATATGTCGATGCCACTTTCTCTGTTTTCCCCACTCTTTCCTCCCCCTGCTGTGTCAACGAGTCCCGTCTCTGTTTCTGCGTCTCTATATCTTTCCTGCAAATAGGTCCATCAACACCATTTTACTAGATCCCATACAGATAGGTTAATACACTATATTTGTTTTCTCTTTTGGACTTACTTCACTCCAAACTGTTGCCCACTCAGGAATCGAACCTGCATCTCCTGTGTCTCACCAAGCCATCAAGAAAGCCCCACTAACAACTATTGCCCTGTCCATAGTCCATGTGAATTTTTTTGACCACATTCTCAATGACCAGTACCTGATAAATATATTTATCACGTCTGATTAAAGTTAGTTTTTACTTTAACTGCAAACCTTTTGACATAACTGAGTTTGAGCATCTTCCTACATGTTTAATTTGATTTGTATTTATTTGTGGAGAAGGAAATGGCAACCCACTCTAGTATTCTTGGCTGGAGAATCCCATGGACAAAGGAGCCTGGCGGGCTACAGTCCACGGGGTCGCAAAGAGTCGGACACGACTGAGCGGCTTCATTTTCACTTTATTTGTGGATTTTATATCTATGTCTTTATTCTGATTCATTCAATTTTTGATTTTTATGAGAGAATTTTAAGCAAAAGAAATAATCTCTTTACATTGTATATATAGTTAATGTTTTCTGGCTATATGTTTTTAACTTTTTTCCTATGTAGAATTAGTTTTGCATGTAAATTTTTTGTAGTTTATGTTAAATTTAAAAAATTGTTTCTTGCTTAGGAAGAATTTTCTCATTTCATTTGTGCCAAAAGTTCTTCAATTTTTTTTTTGCATTTAATTTTTCAAGCATTTTTCATATCTTACATCTTATAACATATGATTCATCTTGAATTTATTTGGGGGTTTAAATAGGGGTTGATTTTATTTGTTCTGTAAATTTTAGAATTTAAAAAAAATATTCACATATTTATCTTTTTGCCATTGATTTGAAATTCTGACTATTGTATTTTGAACTCCCAATGTATTTGGGTCCAATTCAAAACTTTAATCTTTTTCACTGATCTCTTTATTCATGTACACATTGGCACATAATTGCTATGATATCTAAGATATTTTGACATGTGAAGAATCTACCAGTCCCTTATGAGTATTCTTTCTCAGATTTTTGCCTAAGCCTGTATATTTCTATTTCAAAATTATTAAAACTTAAATAATAAATTAATTATAGATAAGATAAAACTGTTTAAAGTTAGTTTAAAATTGTTAAAATAAATTTAAAATATGTTTAAAACTATTATTTTAATTAAGATTCCTATTGAGAAGGTTAATTTAAGAAGAGTTTATACATTTAGAGTATAAAAAAACTGTTATCCAGATAAGAATTGGTGTCTTCAGTTAACAAGCCACCTATTGTAACATTGGGTTGAACTTGCAGTTCCTGCTGGTGTTTCTAACCCCTGGTAGATAGCTGCTGTTCTTTAGCTATGTTAGGAAAAAATCATCTCTTTCAATGAAGTTCAGGACTAAAATCACTGCTGAGCATCTTGTGCTGCTGAGATCTTCTTGCCACGTGCTAAGTTGCTTCAGTCCTGTCTGACTCTTTGCAACTGTATGGACCATGGCCCACCAGGGTTCTCTGTCCATGGGCTTTGCCAGGAAGAAAAAAACCACCAAAAAAAAAAAAAAAAAAAGAAAGAAAGAAAGAAGGAAAGAAAGAAAAAGCAAAAAAGACTAAAAAAATGTGCTAGGATACAGTTTCAGAGATTTTTTTTTCTGAAATGCAAACATGTTTATTTTATTGTGACTTATTAAAACCCCAAGTGGCGCTAGTGGTAAGGAAGCCACCTGCCAATGCAAGAGATGCAAGAGACTTAGGTTTGCTCCCTGGTTGGGAAGATTCCCTAGGGCAGAAAGTGGCAACCCACTCCAGTATTCTTTTTTTTTTTTTTAATTTATTTGTTTTACTTTACAGCATTGTATTGGTCTTGCCATACATTGATATGAATCAGCCATGGGTGTTCATGTGTTCCCCATCTTGAACCCCTCTCCCACCTCTCTCCCCATCCCATCCCTCTGGGTCATCCCAGTGCACCAGCCCTGTATCATGCATTGAACCTGGACTGGTGATTCATTTCACATATGATAGTTTACATGTTTCAGTGACATTCTCCCATATCATCCTGCCCTCACCCTCTCCCACAGAGTCCAAAAGACTGTTCAATACATCCGTGTCTCTCTTGCTATCTCGCATACAGGGTTATCATTACCATCTTTTTAAATTCCATATATATTCATTAGTATACTGTATTGGTGTTTTTCTTTCTGGCTTACTTCACTCTGGATAATAGGCTCCAGTTTCATCCATCTCATTAGAACTGATTCAAATGCATTCTTTTTAATGGCTGAGTAATATTCCATTGTGTATATGTACCACAGATTTCTTATCCATTTGTCTGCTGATGGACATGTAGGTTGTTTCCATGTCATGGCTATTATAACAGTGCTGCGATGAACATTGGGGTACATGCGTCTCTTTCAATTCTGATTTCTTCAGTGTGTGTGCCCAGGAGTGGGATTACTGGGTCATATGGCAGTTTTATTTCCAGTTTTTTAAGGAATCTCCACACTGTTTTCCATAGCGGCAGTACTAGTTTGCATTCCCACCAACAGTGTAAGAGGGTTCCCTTTTCTCCACACCCTCTCCAGCATTTATTGCTTGTAGACTTTTGGATAGCAGCCATCCTGGTTGGCGTGTAATGGTACCTCACTGTGGTTTTGATTTGCATTTCTCTGGTAATGAGTGATGTTGAGCATCTTTTCATGTGTTTGTTAGCCATCTGTATGTCTTCTTTGGAGAATTGTCTGTTTAGTTCTTTGGCCCACATTTTGATTGGGTATTTTATTTTTCTGGAATTGAGCTGCAGGGGTTGCTTGATATTTTTGAGATTAATTCTTTGTCCATTGCTTCATTTGCTATTATTTTCTCCCATTCTGAAGGCTGTCTTTTCACCTTGCTTATAGTTTCCTTTGTTGTGTAGAAACTTTTAATTTTAATTAGATCCCATTTGTTTATTTTTGCTTTTATTTCCAATATTCTGGGAGGTGGGTCATAGAGGATCCTGCTGTGATTTATGTTGGAGAGTGTTTTGCCTATGTTCTCCTCTAGGAGTTTTATAGTTTCTGGTCTTAAATGTATATATTTAATCCATTTTCAGTTTATTTTTGTGTATGGTGTTAGAAAGTGTTCTAGTTTCATTATTTTACAAGTGGTTGACCAGTTTTCCCAGCACCACTTGTTAAAGATATTGTCTTTTCTCTATTGTATATTCTTGCCTCCTTTGTCAAAGATAAGGTGTGCATAGGTGCGTGAATTTACCTCTAGGCTTTCTATTTTGTTCCATTGATCTATATTTCTGTCTTTGTGCCAGTACCACACTGTCTTGATGACTGAGGCTTTGTAGTAGAGCCTGAAGTCAGGCAGGTTGATTCCTCCAGTTCCATTCTTCTTTCTCAAGATTGCTTTGGCTATTCGAGGTTTTTTTGTATTTCCATACAAATTGTGAAATTATTTGTTCTAGTTCTGTGAAGAACACCATTGGTAGCTTGATAGGGATTGCATTGAATCTATAGATTACTTTGGGTAGTATAGCCATTTTGACAGTATTGATTCTTCCAAGCCATGAACACAGTATATTTCTCCATCTGTTTGTGTCCTCTTTGATTTCTTTCATCAGTGTTTTATAGTTTTATATGTATAGGTATTTTGTTTCTTTAGGTAGATATACTCCTAAGTATTTTATTCTTTTCGTTGCAATGGTGAATGGAATTGTTTCCTTAATTTCTCTTTCTGTTTTCTCATTGTTAGTGTATAGGAAAGTAAGGAATTTCTGTGTGTTAATTTTATATCCTACAACTTTACTATATTCATTGCTTAGCTCCAATAATTTTCTGGTGGAGTCTATAGGGTTTTCTATGCAGAGGATCATGTTGTCTGCAAACAGTGAGAGCTTTATTTTTTATTTTCCAATCTGGACTCCTTTTATTTCTTTTTCTGCTCTGATTGCTGTGGCCAAAACTCCCAGAACTGTATTGAATAGTAGTGGTGTGAGTGGGCAAAACTCCAACATATGGAGGCTGAACAACACAGTGCTGAATAACCAACAAATCACAAAAGAAATCAAAAAAGAAATCAAAATATGCATAGAAACGAATGAAAATGAAAACACAACAACCCAAAACCTATGGGACACTGTAAAAGCAGTGCTAAGGGGAAGGTTCAAGGCAATACAGGCTTACCTCAAGAAACAAGAAAAAAGTCAAACAAATAACCTAACACTACACCTAAAGCAACTTGAAAAGGAAGAAATTATGAACCCCAGGGTTACTAGAAGGAAAGAAATATTAAAAATTATGGCAGAAATAAATGCAAAAGAAGCAGAAGAAACCATAGTAAAAATCAACAAAACCAAAAGCTGGTTCTTTGAGAAGGTAAATAAAATTGACAAACCATTAGCCAGACTCATCAAGAAACAAAGGGAGAAAAATCAAATCAACAAAATTAGAAATGAAAATGGAGAGATCACAACAGACAACACAGAAATACAAAGGATCATTAGAGATTATTACCAGAAACTATATGCATATAAAATGGACAACTTGGAACAAATGAACTAATTCTTAGAAAAGTAAAACTTTCCAAAATTGAACCAAGAAGAAATAGAAAATCTCAACAGATCCATCATAAGCATGGAAATTGAAACTGTAATCAGAAATTTTCCAACAAAAAAAAAGCCCAGGACCAGACAGCTTCACAGCTGAATTCTACCAAAAATTTAGAGAAGAACTAACACCTATCCTATTCAAACTCTCCCAGAAAATTGCAGAGGAAAGTCAACTTCCAAACTCATTCTATGAGGCCACCATCACCTTAATATCAAAATCTGACAAAGATGCCACAAAAAAAGAAAACTATAGGCCAATATCACTGATGAACATAGATGCAAAAATCCTTAACAAAATTCTAGCAAACAGAATCCAACAACATATTAAAAAGATCATACATCATACCAAGTGGGCTTTATCCCAGGGATGCAAGGATTCTTCAATATCCACAAATCAATCAGTGTAATACACCAAATTAACAAATTGAAAAATAAAAACTATATGATTATCTCAATAGATGCAGAGAAAGCCTTTGACAAAATTCAACATCCATTTATGATAAAAACACTTCAGAAAGTAGGAATAGAAGGAACATACCTCAACATAATAAAAGCTATATATGACAAACCCTTAGCAAACATTATCCTCAATGGTGAAAAATTGAAAGCATTTCCCCTAAAGTCAGGAACAAGATGAGGGTGCCCATTCCAGTACTCTTGCCTGAAAAATTCCATGGACAGAGGAACCTGGCAGGCTACTCAAGTAGATTACATAATACTTGGATATTGACAATACACACTAGTATATTTAAAATAGATAATCAATAAGGACCTACTCTATAACACAGGTAACTCAATATTTTATAATAACCTAACTGGAAAAAGAATTTGATAAAATAGATACATATATATGTATAACTCAGTCCATTTGATTTAGACCTGATACTAACACATTGTTGATCAACTGTACTCTAATATAAAAATAAAAAAATAAAGAATTTAATTTAGTGGTTTTGCCATTGCATTGACATATTTACCTCTTAAACAAGTTACCCAAGTTTATCTGAAGCCAATGATATTTGCATATACTTTGGTCTATTGAGGTACAGTTTATGTTCCCCTTTCATATTTTAATTAATGAAGTCACCTAAGTTTTTTTTTTTTCTTTTTTTTCCTTTTAAGAAACTGACTTCATTTTTTTCTTTTTTGGCATAGAATGCAACCCACTCCAGTATTCTTGCCTGGGAAACCCATGGACAGAGGAGCCTGGTGGGCTATAGTCCATGGGGTTGCAAAGAGTTGGACATAACTGAGCAACTAACACATACACTCTTTTATTTGTTTATTGGTTGCTCTGGGTCTCCGTTGCTGCACGTGGGATTTCTATAGTTGTGGAGAGTGGGAGCTGCTCTCTACTTGCAGTTGCATGGGCTTCTCACTTCTATGGCTTCTCTTGTTGAGGAGCAAGGCTCTAGGTGTACCGGCTTCAATAGTTGCAGCATGAAGGCTCCATAGTTGTGACTAAAAACTGTGAAAAGCTGCCTCTAGGGTGCCTGGGCTTCAGTAATTGCAGCACCTGGGCTCCTTAGTTGTGGCTAGAGAATCCTGGAGTGTGCAAACTTCGGTAGTTGTGTCGTGTGGGCTCTCTAGTTTCACCGCTCAGGCTCTAGAGCATGATGTCAGTGGTTGTGGAGCATGGCCTTAATTGCTTTGAAGCATGTGGGATCTTCCCAGACCAGGGTTTGAACCTATGTCCCCTGCACTAGCAGGAGGGTTACCATCCACAGCATCACCAGGGAAGCCCCTTAGTTCTCACATTTATTTTGAAAATTGTGCTCATATATACATGCAGAAGGTTGAGTGTCAAAGAGTTGATGCTTTTGAATTGTGGTGCTGGAGAAGACTCTTGGGAGTTCCTTGGGCATCAAAGAGATCAAATTAGCCAATCCTAAAGGAAATCAACCCTGACTATTCATAGGAAGGACTGATGCTGAAGTTGAAGCTAAAATATTTTGACCACCTGATACAAAGTGTCACTCATTGGAAAAGACCCTGATTCTGGGAAAGATTGAAGGCAGGAAGAGAAGGGGACAACAAAGGATGAGACAGATAGGATCACAGACTCAGTGAGCATGACTTTGAGCAGACTCTGGGAGATTAAAAAAGGGAAGCCTGGCATGCTGCAGTCCATGGGATCAGCAAAGAGTTGGACATCGCTTAGTAAAACATACATAACAAAATTTACAATTTTAATCATTTTAAAGTGACACCTACTTGTTATGCAAACATTACCACTATCCATCTGTAAACCTTTCCAGCTTCCCAAATTGAAATTTCAGTCATTAAACAAAATTCTCCATATAAGCTCATGGAGCCCGAGGCAACCACCATTCTACTTTCTGTTTATGAATTTGATTGCTTTAAGTGTTTCATTTAAGTGAAATCATATGATAATTGTTTTTTTGTGATTGCCTTTTTATAACTTGCTGTAATATATTTTCCCCACTAAACACTCTTGGCACCCTTGTTGAAAATTATCTAAAGACATATACAAAGGTTTATTTCTAGGCTTTCTATTTTATTACATTAGTCCATCATCCTCCTTTATTTGAATACTGGTGCTATGATTACCATCGCTTTGTATGTTTTAGAGTCAGGAAGTATGAGATCCCCATTGTTCTTCTTTTCAAGATTGTTTTGGCAATTTGAAATCCTTGAGATTTCATATGAATTTTATTTTTTTATTTTTTATTTTTTTGGGGGGCAGGGAATATATATTTTATTTTTCTCAAACCCTGTATCTGTCACATCCTTTTGCAGGAGGCTGGAAAGATACGTATATATATCAGTCTCCCACTAGTTAGCTCATGTCTTGCTCACCATTGATTATCCCATAGATAATCAATAGACACTTGTTGAATGACTTTCTTAAGGGCAAAGTCTATCTTCACCATATTTGTTTCCTTTTTTTTTTTTTTCATTTATTTTTATTAGTTGGACGCTAATTACTTTACAATATTGTAGTGGTTTTTGCCATACATTGACATGAATCAGCCATGGGTTTACATATGTTCCCCATCCCAATCCCCCCTCCCACCTTCCTCCCCATCCCATCCCTCTGGGTCTTCCCAGTGCACCAGCCCTGAGCACTTGTCTCATGCATCCAACCTGGGCTGGTA
>JAGTXW010001453.1:211358-223021 GCA_020226075.1 Hydropotes inermis
ATTTAGTATTACTTTCTGGAGCAGTGCTTCTAATGACAGTCACTTCCTACCTTTCAATCACAGCTTAAAGATAACCTTTTAAGGTACTTTTCCGATTATATTATCCAGAGTAGAATTCTCCCTCTTCTTTTCTGTCTCATTATTCTATTCCTTATCTTATAAGCCCTGAATAAGACTATAACTACTTTATTAAATCTCCTTCTTTATCGTCTGGGCTATTATAATATCCATGCAGAAAAAAATATTTTTATGTGATTTTCCCTCTGATTTTATTAAGTGCTATGTCCTAGCTCATAACACAGTTGCTGGCATAAGAGATGTGCCCTAACTTTTAAAAACAATTAATAATTGGATAAATCATTAGTTTGTATATCCAAAACTTTAAAACATTTAATTTTATTTTTAGTCTAATTTTATTTATTTAAACAAATTTTAACGTGATTAAACCTATTATTGAATAAAAAGAAAGATATTCTTTCCAAGGCAGGGGAGAATATATTAAGTACAGTAGATCAAAATGAGTGAGTCTATATTTTATCCTCATTGGCAGCAGCCTCATAATGATTCTAAAGCGACTTTTCTTTTTTTTGCATGTTATACCTTTCTGATATTAATTATGTGATTTGCTGTAGTAATACCTTCACATATTTTTTGTTGTTGTTTAGTTCCTAGGACATGTCCAATTCTTTTACTACCCCATGGACTGTAGCTTGTCAGGCTTCTCTGTCCATGAGATTTCCCAGACAAGGATACTGGGACGGGTAGCTATTTCCTTCTCCAGGGGATCTTCCCAACCCAGGGATCAAACCTGCATCTTATGCATTGGCAAGTGAATTCTTCAACACTGAACCATCAGGAAAGCCCCTATAGATGTTCCTTAAAACCTTTGTGGAAAATCCAAGTGAATTAATTAAACAAGAATCAGCCTTGGACACATTCCAAGACTCAGTGGTAATTGCAGCTGGAAGGGATGAAACAGACTGTGATCTTCACCCCTAATAGGAAGCAGATGTTGTTTGCTGAGTACCTGGCATAACAATTTCAGGAGGTCCTTTCTTAGACTTATAGCATGATTTAAAAAGTATCATGGGAATGTCTTTCAAAATTTCAGTCAATGAGTCTGGTCATGTTAATATGACAGAGTGAAAAGAACTGAACAATCAAATGCTGTTTATATTTTTGAAGTTAGGAGGAAGGAAGTTACTTGTGAATAATTTCCCTGCCAAATAACCAGTTAATTTCTTCTATGTATATGTAGGATTTGCTTGTCATTTTGATATATTTCCTAAAGCAATAAACGTGTTTATCAGTATGTACACCATGGAATTCCTTTCAAATAATCTACACTGCATATAAAAATGATCTGAATAATCAGAAGACTCCATGAAGCAAAATGACAGACAATCAAATAAACTATATGCTCAAGTAATAAGGTGGCCTTTTGCCCTCTATTGTCAAACTGGAAGAAAAATAATTCCATGTCTCTATAAGTAACTTCAAGTTATTCTTCAGGTTCTGAGTAAGTGTCGAGAAGGTAAGACTGATATTAAATACTGGGAACCAGGCTCACGGTTGTGAGACTTTCTTTGTTATATAAGAGAGTAAATTACTTAGAGTAAATCAAACAGATTCAATTCTAAGTATACCACTTAAAAATGTGTACTTGAGAAAATGAATTAGATATTCTGAGCCTTAATTTCTTAACTTCTGAAACAGGGATTACAGTTCTTGCTACTGTAAATATTAAATGTGTTGCATTAAACTATGAGTGTGTGATTGGAATATACTGTAGGAGTTTGGAGAAGTAGAGTGATGTTATCAGAATAAGATTAAAAAGGACAGTTTGACTGCTTCAGGAGAACTGACTTTTGAGGTCAATATAAATGTGGAAAGACTTAGTAGGAGGCTATTATGGTGGACCTGGAAGAAATTAAGTAGGGAATAATCAAATCTGTGATGTATTTTGAAAGTAGAGTTAGTAGGATTTATTTAAATTTTCTGAGAGTAACAAATGAGTAAAAAACACTAAAAATTTTTTCTGAACAATAACATGGAAAACTATAGTATTTAATGAGATAAATAAGGAATGCCTCTTTAAATTTTGTTTAGAAAATGCTCATGTTTATTGTGGAAAATTCAGAAATTAGTTTTACAAGTAGTAAATTGCTATCCGATTTGATTTCAAAATTAGAGATGTTGCAAATAAATGTTTGAAATTTAGGGGAAAGATGGGGGTTGGAGATGCAAAATTAGACTGCTGCAGTCTAACTTATTGGTCAGAAAAGGGAAATATGCACCTAAAGACATAAGAAGTGTCAGTGAGGTTAGAGACAATTCAGGACAAGGATCTTCTATTCACTCATTCATCTGCCATGGTGATTACATGTATTACCTTAGGTGTGTCTCATATATTATACATTGTGTCTATAAGTGCTACACCTTTTTATGGCTTTCTCTTCCTATTTCTTTATACTGTCAATTTTTTTATACACTCAACTCAAGTACTGCTTCCTTTTAAAAGTCTTCTGTGATACCCATTTGATGCATTCCTATATTCTGACTCTTCAGCACTGTGTGAATTTAATGGAACTTAATACATGTGTCTGGAATTGCTTGCTTTTCCATTCTGTGTCATATCACTGAGGTTAAAACAAACAAACAAAAAACAGAAAAAATAACTATGCCTTATTCAATTTGGTAATCAAAATGTTTATGACACGTTAGACACAAATGGATGTTCTATAAACGTTCATTCAATGAATGGATAAATAAAAAATTATTCTTATACATTTGAGCACTTTTCCTCCTTTGTTTCCCCCCTTGTTTTTTTTTTTTTTAGGTAAACAGCTTTAATATGTGAAGTCAGCTCCTGTCCAGATTAGATGGAATCGAGAAACAATGTAACGTACTTTGTCCTTCTGGGTCTCACACAGAATCCAAAGGAGCAGAAAGTCCTTTTTGTTTTGTTCCTGGTCATCTACCTTTTGACTCTGGTGGGTAATCTTCTTATTATTGTGACTGTAGCTGTCAGTGAGACTCTGAACTCACCGATGTACTTTTTTCTTCCTAGCTTATCATGTATAGATGTCACTTACTCCACTTCTATCACTCCCAGATTGATTTCAGACTTGTTCTTTGGGGAAAAAAACATATCCTTTGAATCTTGCATGACCCAGCTGTTTGCAGAGCACCTTTCTGCTGGATCCGGGGTCTTCCTTCTGCTGGTGATGGCCTATGACCTATGGCCTATGACCACTGTGTGGCCGTCTGTAAGCCCTGCATTACCTGGTGATCATGGGGCAGAGGGTGTGTGTTGTGCTGCTGGAGGGTCCTGGGTTGGAGGTTTTCTGCACTCAGTGATTCAACTTGGCACTGTTTATGGGCTCCCATTCTGTGGCCCCACTGTCATTGATCACTATATGTGTGACATGTATCCCTTATTGAAACTCGTCTGTACTGACACCTATGTCACTGGCATCTTAGTTGTGCCCAATGGAGGGCTGATCTGCACTGCTGTGTTTCTGCTCTTACTCGTCTCCTATGGAGCCATCCTGCACTCTCTGAAGAGCCTGAGTCAGGAAGGGACGCGGAAAGCCCTGCAGACCTGTGGTTCCCACATCACTGTGGTGTCTGCTTCTTTGTTCCCTGCATTTTCATGTATGTGAGACCTGCTAAGATGTTCCCGTTTGACAAATTATTGAGTGTGTTTTTCACAGTCATAACCCCCATGCTGAACCCACTAATCTACTAGTCTAAGAAATTCTGAGCTAACTTATGCTATGAAGAAGCTCTGGAGAAGAAGTACCATATTTCATATTAAATAAGTGTATCATCTACCATGAAGGGAGTCATTTGACAGCAGGTTCCATTTCTTTAGAGTGTAGAAGTCATTTTAAAGTTTGATTTTGATTTAAAATTTTTCTTTAAAAGGAAAAAACTTCTCTTTCTTCAAAGATTTCATAATCATTGCAATTAAAGATCATTATTATACAGTTGTGCTATTAAGAACAGTTTGCTCCATACAAAGTCCCCTCCACCTGTGTCTCTCACATCACTGTGGTCATCTTAGTTTTTGTGCCCTGCTAATTTGTGCATTTGTACGCAAGCCTTGGGTTCATTTTATATCATAATAAGTCCCTTGTTAAACTTACACTTCACCCTCAGAAATTTAGACATGAAAATGCTATGAGGAAGTTCTGGGATGAAAAAGTGACTTTAGGAAAAGCTCATAGTAATAAAAAGTGAGTTTGTCTTTAAAATGGGAAAAGAGAAAACGGAATTTTATGATTGAAGACAACTGCACACTACCTAACAAAACCATGCTGATTTTGACATATAGCTACTCAGAGGCGAGTTCCAGATAGAGAATTATTTACCATTATAAAATTGTACTTAGTTTTATGTATTACCCAGTTGGTAGCTAAATTTTATTTACTGTCAGAATTAGAGTTTGGAAATTCCCTGCCAGTCCAGAAGTTGGGACTACATACCTTCATTGCCAAGGGCCTGTGTTCAGTCCCTGATAGGAGAGCTAGAATCCCACAGGCTATGCCACACAGTCACACACATAAAAAAAACACACCAATAATAAACAAGCAAACAAACAAACAAAAAACCTAGGCAAGGAATATTGAAAAAAAGATTTTCTATAATACAGTTCTAAAGCTTTTTGAAATGCAAATGTTTATTTTACTATGACTCATTACAGTTTCTATTTAAGTTATCACACTTCCATGTAGCATAATTATTATCTGCCACTCTGAGCGTAAACCCATCTCACACAGTGTTTCATCAGTCACTTTGGTGTCTCTGCAGAGTGGAGTCGAAGTCCAATCTGTGGTGTGTAATCTGGGTGTATATTCCCACTGCTTTGTAGGGAGGAAGTTTCACATAAAACATCCTCTTCCCCTGCATAACCAGGCAATATGAACTATTCTGGAGGAGCACAAAATACTTCAAAAATGTTTGCTATCTTGCACCTAAAATCTGATTTTGAGACTCCAAACTCTCCCTTTATCTGGTCTGCTTTGTTTTTTTGGTGAATCCTGAGTATTTAGAACAATGCCTGGCCTATGGTAGATACTCAATGTTGGTTGAGTTGATTACATACTTGGGTATTGACAATACACACTAGTATATTTAAAATTGATAGCCAACAAGGATCTACCATATATAGCACAGGGAACTCTATTCAACATCCTATAATAACCTAACTGGGAAAAGAATTGAAAGAGAATAGGTACACATATATGTATAGTTCACTCACTTTGCTGAACACCTGAAGCTAATATTGTTGGTCATCTATAATCCAATATAAAATAGATATTAATTATTAAAAAGCAGAAATTTTAATTTACTAGTTTTGTCATTGGATTCCTAGATGTCCATTGGCAGATGAATGGATAAGAAAGCTGTAGTATATATATGCCCAACAGAATAATCACTGAGTTATAAAAAGGAACACATTTAAGTCAGTTCTAATGAGGTGGATTAACCTAGAGCCCATTATAAGAGTGAAGTAAGGCAGAATAGATGTCGTATATTAAAGTATACATATGGAATCTAGAAAGACAGTACTGATGATCCTGTGTGAAGGGCAGCATTGGGGACAGTCATAGAGAACAGATGTTTGGACTCAGTGGAAGAAGGAGAGAGTGGGATGATTTGAGAGAATCGCATTGAAACACATTCTTACCATATATAAAATGATAACCGGAGGGAGTTTGATGTGTGACACAGGGAACCCAAGCCAGGGCTCTGTGCGAACCTGGATGGATGAGGGGGAGGGGGTGGGGGTTTCAGGAGGGAGGGGACACAAGTATGCAGCAGAGGCTATCACAGTATTGTAAAAGAATTATCCTCCAATTGAAGTAAATAAATAAATTAAAAGATGAAATTATTAAAAAATAGAGATTTTTAATTTAGTTGTTTTGTAATTAGATTGACATATTTACCTCTTAAACCCATGTGTATCTAAAGCCAATGATATTCGCAGACAGTTTGGGCTTTCGTGCTATAGTTTGTGTTCATATCATAAACCAATTAATGAGGTCACCTGAGTTCTTCAATTTATTTTAAAAATTGTGGTCAAATACAGATAACAAAATATACAGTTTTAACCATTTTAAAGTGTCACGACCTTAATTCATATTGTTGTGCCAACATTATGGTTGTCATCTCCAAAATGTTTCCAACTTGTCAAACTGTAATTTCATAATCATTAAACAAAATTTCCGATTTCCACTTACCGAGCACCATCCAACTACCATTCTATTTTCTGTCTATAAACTTGACTAGTTAAGTGTCTCAATCAAATGCAGTCATACAAAATTAGTTTTTTTGTGTGACTTCCTTTTTCACTTTGCATCAATATACTATCCTTTCTCTATTAAATGCTCTTGACACTCTTGTTGAAAATTATCTAGGATGTATATAAAGCTTTATTTCTAGATCATCTATTTTGTTCCATTAATATGTTGTCCATCTTTATTTCAATGGTCGTGCTGGGATTACCATAACTTTGTATAATATGTTTTAGGATCAGGTAGCGTGAGACCTACAACTTTCTATTTCCTTTCAAAATTGTTTCTGCAATTTGGAGTCCTTGAGATTCTGTATGAATTTTTCTGCTTCTATAAAAACTATTCTGGGATTTTCATAAGGATCGCACTGAATCTGAAGGTATTATTGACATTTTTATAATATTAGAGGTATTATTTACATCTTAATACTGTTAAATATCCCATATCATAAATATCTTTCCATGTATGTGTGTATTTGATAATATCACTCAGATACATTTTGTAGTTTTCAGTTTACAAGACTGTCTCCTTGGTTAAATTTATTCTTAAATATTTTATTCTTTTTGGTGCTCTTGTAAGTGTAATTATTTTCTTAATTTATTCTCAGGTTTTTCATGATCGTGTAGACGTTCAACATCATTTCATAAAAAACTCTCAACAAATTGGAAATAGAAAGAATGTAGCTTGACATAATAAAGTCTGTATATGACAGATGCACAGCTAACATCATCCTCAACATGGAAAGGTTAAAAGCTGCCCCATTAAAATCTGGAATAGACAAGAAGGCACAAGTCTTTTTTAACACAGTACTGCTATAAGAATTCCTGTGAAAATTTTAAAGTTGTGTTAAGTATAGCTCCTGTCATCTATGAAGTGAAATAATTTTATTAATTTTTATATACTTTCAATTGCTGTAACAGGGATTATTTAAAAAAAAACCTATTTTTATATTGGAGGGTAGCCAATAAGCAATGTTGTGATAGTTCCATGTGATAGCAAGGCAAAGAGCTCAGCCTATATATCCAAGCATCCATTCTCCACCAAGCTCCCCTTTCACACAGCTTACCTCTAACACTGTGCAGAGTGCCCGGTGCTCTACAGTAAGGCCTTGTTGATTACTGAATTTAAATGTTGCAGTGTGTACATGTCAACTCCAAAATCCCTAACTGTCTCTTCCCCAAGTTCTTCCACCCTAACAAGCATGTTTATTCTGAGTCTGTGAGTATGTTGTGTGTGTGCTGAGTGGTGTCCCATGGCCTGCAGCCCTCCACACTCCTCTGTCCATGGAATTTTCCAGGCTCCGTTTCATAAATAAGGTCATTTGTATAATTTCTGTAACTGTCTCTGATGGAAGTCACTTCCTATACTTTCAAACTCAGCTTGAGCATCACCTTAAGAAAGCTCATCTCGGATTACTTTATCCACAGTTGCATTTTCCCTCTTATTTTCTGTCACTATACCCTATTTCTTGTCTTTTAAGCAGGGAATAAAACTTCAACTTCTTTCTTAAAATTGTCTCCTTTTTTGCACGATTCTATTATAACAAAATAAGATCCACGCAGGGGAAAGTTTTACATGATTTCCCCCTGATTTTATTAATTCTTGTATCCTCACTTATAGCATGGTTGCTGGTCAAATGAGGGTATCATCAACTTTTTGAAAATTTAATAATTGGATTATTTACCATATATAAAATTTTAATACATTTAATTGTGTTTTTGGATATTTTATATATACATATATATAAAAGCAAATTTAAGATAATTAAATTGGATATTGTATAAAAGGAAACAATCTTGCTATGGCTGGTAGGGAAACACATAACAAATAATTTCACTAAAGCTAAATGACTGAGTTGATATTTCATTCTTGATTTGTAGTCATTTCACGATTCTGGAGCTCTTTGTCCACGTTGTACCTTTCTGACATTAATTTTGTGATTTGGCCTATTAATAACTTTACATATAGACTTCCTTTAAAACTTTGGGGAAAATCACAGTGAATTAATTAAGCAAGAATTAGTCCTGGACACATGCCAATTCCAAGACTCAATGATAATTGCAGCTGGAAGGGATGAAATATCTTGTGATCTTCACCCCTAACAGGAAGAAGATGCTACCCACTTAGTGACTGACAGAAATTTTTCAGAAGGTCCTTTCTTAGACTTAAGGCGTGGCTTACAAAAAGTTAGGTAATTTTTTCAAAATCTCAGTCAACTACTCTGTCCATGCTAACATGACAGAGTGAAAAGGGATAAAAAGTCAAATGTGGGTTTTTTTTGGATATTAGCAGGAATAAGTTACTTGTGAAAAATTTCCCTGCGAAATGACTAATTGATATCTTCTATGTAAATATATAATTTCCTGGTCATTTTGATAAATTTCCCAAGGTAATAAACTTTTCTTTTCTCTGTGCACCATGGAATTCCATTAAAGTAATATATACTGCACATAAAAATAACCTTCTGAATAATCAGAAGACTCCATGAAGTTAATGAACAGACAGTCAAACAAAATAAACTATATCCTCAAGTAATAAGGTAGCTTTTTGCCCTCTGTTGCCAAACTGGATGAAAAATAATTTCAGTGTTTATGAATAACTTAAGGCCATCCTTCAGATTCTGAACAAGCCTCCACAAGGTAAAACTAACAGCAAGTAGTGGGAACCAGTCTCCCAATTGTGAGAAATTATTATGTAGAAATTAAATTACTTTGAAATCAAACTTAGACTCAACTCTAGGTATATCATTTAAAAATGTGGCTTGGGAAACTGAATTAGTTGTTCTAAGCCTTAGCTTCTTCAGTTATGAAATGAGGATTGTGGTTCTTGTTACAGTAAATATTAAATGTGTTACATTAAGATATGAGTATATGTTTGAAATATGTTGCAGGAGGTTTGAGCAAAAGAGAGATGCTAGCAGAATAAGATTAAAAAGGACAATTTGGGCAGCTTCAAGAGAACCAATTTTTTGGAAGCCAGAATAATTTTTTCTCCAATTTTTTGGAGAGACTTGGTAGGAAGCTATTTCAGTGGAGCAGGAAGAAATTAAGAAGTTGGGTATGATCATATTTGTAATATATTTTGAAAGTAGAGTTGATAGGATTTATTAAGATTTTATGAAATTGATAAATGAGAACCGTACTGAAATTTTTTTTGTCTGAAAAATAACATGGAAAATGATAGCATTTAATGAGATAAATACAGAACACCTCTTTACATTTTACACAGGAAACTATTATGTTTAATGTGGACAATTTAAAAGTTTAATAAGTACTAAATTGCCAATCAATCAGATGTCCAAAATTAGAAATGTTGCATATAGGCAGCTTAGTGGTAAAGTATCCGCCTGCCAGTGGAGGAGAGGCAGAAGATAAGGGTTAGATCCCTGGACTGGGAAGATCCTTCGGAGGTGGAAATGGCAACCACTCTGGTATTCTTGCCTGGGAAATTCCATGCATGGCACATGTCTAAGTTTGAGAATTAGAGGAGAGTTAGGGACTGGGGACACAGTTTAGATTGTTTCAGTGTTTATTGGTCAGGAAAAGGGAAGTATCCACCTAAAGACCTAAGAAGTGTCAGTGCAGTTTGAGGCACTTCAGGACAGGGAACTTCTATTTATTGTTTGATCTACTCATATTGATTATGTAAATTACTTTAAGCAGGTCTCAAGTATTGCATTTTTTCAAGCTTATAAGTGGTGCACCTCTTCATGAACTTCTCTTCCCATCTTTTTTATTCTTGCATTTTTAAAAACTCAGCTTCGGTATTGCTTCTACTGGGAAGCGTTCCTCTGATTCTAGTTTGAGAAACTCCTACTGTGACTCTTAGCCCTGTATTGAGACTCATTTAATGGCATCTATTACATGGGTCTGGAATTGCCTGATTCCTCATTATGTGTCTAGCACTAGAGTGAAGGGAACTATGCCTTATTCAACTTGGTAATAAAAATGTCCATGACATATTGGACACAAATAGATGCTCCGTGCATATCTTCTAATGAATGGATAAATAAAAAACAAACATTTAAGTCTTTTCTGTCTTTAAGTGTTTTCCCCTTCATTTTGGAGGTAAACTACTCAGATGTGAAGTCAGCTTCTGTACAGATGAAATGGAAGCAAGGAACAATGTGACTTACTTTGTTCTCCTGGGGCTCACACAGAATTCAAAGGAGCAGAAAGTCCTTTCTGTTATGTTCTTGTTCTTCTATATCTTGACTGTGGTGGGAAACCTGCTCATTGTTGTGACTATAACTGTTAGTAAGACCCTGAACTCACCAATGTACTTTTTTCTTGCTAGCTTATCATTTATGGATATTGCTTATTCCTCTTCTATTACTCCCAGGTTGATTTCATACTTGTTCTTTGGGGAGAAAATCATAACCTTTGAATCTTGCATGACACAGCTGTTTGCAGAGCACCTTTCTGCTGGATCCGGGGTCTTCCTTCTGCTGGTGATAGCCTATGACCTATGGCCTATGACCGCTGTGTGGCCGTCTGTAAGCCCTGCATTACCTGGTGATCATGGGGCAGAGGGTGTGTGTTGTGCTGCTGGCGGTGTCCTGGGTTGGAGGCTTTCTACACTCGGTGATTCAACTCAGCACTATTTACGGGCTCCCATTCTGTGGTCCCAGTGTCATTGATCACTATATGTGTGACATGTTCCCATTATTAAAACTCGTCTGTACTGACACCTATGTCACTGGCGTCTTAGTTGTGGTCAATGGAGGGCTGATCTGCACTGCTGTGTTTCTGCTCTTACTCGTCTCCTACGGAGCCATCCTGCCCTCTCTGAAGAGCCTGAGTCAGGAAGGGACGCGGAAAGCCCTGCAGACCTGTGGTTCCCACATCGCTGTGGTGTCTGCTTCTTTGTTCCCTGCATTTTCATAAACACAAGACCTTCCCCATTGATAAATTATTGAGTGTGTTCTATACAGTCATAACCACCATGTTGAACCCATTAATCTACAGTCTAAGAAATTCTGAGTTGACTAATGCTATGAAGAAGTTCTGGAGAAGAAACATCATATCTCATATTAAATAAGTACATCATCCACCATGAAACGAGTCATTAAACATGACTCCCTTTGTTAAAATTTGATTTTAATATTTGATTTTAAAATTTGATTTTTAAAATTTGATTCTGATTTCTCTTTTTTGCAAAAACTTTACTATAATTATAATTAAAGATAGTTATACAACTGTGCTGTTAAAACAGTTTTCCTCTCTACTAGAGTATAAAGCCTATAAATACCTATTTATCACTGTAGCTAGCAAGATTTAATGCCTATGCAGCAAGATATTAATAATATATAATTAATTTGCAAGGTTATGATTATATAGTTACATTGATTTTTGATCATTT